>CAUYRT010080077.1:0-82836 GCA_963574885.1 Lepilemur ruficaudatus | reverse complement strand
TCTCAACTCTCAACTCTGCCAGCAGAGAACATCTACAGAGGTGTGCTGAGAGACAGCTGCAGATTGGGGCAGAAAAACAAGAGGGACACCTAAGTGCACATATAGGAATAACATTCATGGGATGTTGGGCAGGTGGGAGGGCGGAGGACGGGATGGGTACATACACACATAATGAGTGTGATGCGCACCGTCTGGGGGATGGACATGCTTGAAGCTCTGCCTTGGGGAGGCGGGGCAAGGGCGATATACATAACCTAAACATCTATACCCCCATATTATGCTGAAATTAAAAAAAAAAAAAAACAAGAGGGTATCAGGACTCAGAGCGGCAGTGTGGAGCTTTGGGACCCGGAGCACACCATGAAGACACAGGAATCCTGCAGCGCATAAAGAGAAGACGTTCAGGTCCCTACAGTCAGTCATTCAATCCTCACCTGCCTCCTTCCTTCACAAATGACAAAAAGAGGAGGTGAGTCGAGTAGTTGTCTAAAATCTGATCAGACACTTCCACCCCTATTGTCAAATAGGCTCCCAAAAAGGATCAGAAAAGGGGTCACTATAAAAATCAGCAGGGAAACTATCTTGTTTTACTGGGCTGCCTGCGTTTGCTTGGGTTTCACAGAGAGGAACAAGCAGCTGTCATGGCTGATCACAACATAGGAGAAGTGGGAGGCACAAGTGGAGAATATTTTTCAGCCAGAGGCTGAGAAGATACTGATCTAGGAATGAATCATAGGGATCAAAGAAGCGCTAACAATGAAAACTTCCATTAGGGAGAGAATAAACCGTGTGAAAAGGTAGCACAGGTAGATATCCACGGGGTACTTCAGACGGTACCAATTGAACGGTGAGAATGACTATATTTCCAATTAATCTCATCAAGTAAGAAGAGAAGAAGTTAACAAAAAGGCCGTGGGTGGTTCTTCAAGGCCAGGGAGGCCCAGGAGATAGCACCGAGTGGCACTAGAATAATTCCCCTAGCTCTTTCCGTCCTAGCTCTTTCTCTTTGGGAAGGCCAGAGAGGAAACAAGAATTAACACTGTTCCACATGCTCCTGGTTTCAAAGGAAACGGGGACGGAGTCAGGATTATGCTCCTGGATTTTGGAGGCTGCTCCGTGTTGTGCTCATTTAGCAGAACCGACGCGACATATTTGTTGATGAATGAACACAGTTGTATATAGACGAATGGAGCCGGCTGGCTGGGCGGGTCAGCAGACACCAGAGCTGCACCACAGTCGTGATGATAGACAGAACAGTGACCTCCAAAGGTGTTCAGACCCTAATCCCTGGCACTTGTGAATATGTTGCTTCACGTTGCAAAAGTGACTGTGCATATGTGATGAAGCTAAGGACCGTGAGATGGGAGGAGCATCTTGGATGACCCAGGTGGGCCGAATCTAATCCCAGGTATTTGTAAAAGTGAAAAAAAGTCCCTCTGAGTTCAGTCAAAGGAAGACGTGACGACAGAAGAAAGGCAGGAGAAATGAAACATTGCTGGCTGTGAAGACGGAGCAAGGGATCCGTGAGCCAAGGAGCATGGGTAGCCTCTAGAAGCTGGAGGGAGAGACAGCCCTGATGACACTTGTGTCAAATGTCTGACTTATAGAATTCATCAGGTTATAAATTTGTATTGTGCAAGCCACAAAATTTGTGGTCAATTGCTACAGAAGCAATAGAAAACCAATAGTCGTGAAGGCCCGCATCAGTCCAGCCTACACACTTGTCTTTGGATTTGCAAGACACCCTGCCTCCAGCCCTGCCTGGACCCGTCTGCCTGTCGGCAACACCCTCCTCTCCACACCATCCCCTATTCTGATCCTAAAGACCTAAATTTCTCTTTGCTATCCATGGGTCAGACCTAAAAACTCAGTTCCAGGCTCAGGTCCTACAGAAAGATGACCTGACCAACCCCCCTCTCTCACCCCTCAGCTCTAGTTGTTCTTGAACTTAGGGCCCATTTGCACTATCTTCACTGGAAATCTTTTGCTTGACATCTTTGCATCCTTATTTCTGTCTGTGGATGTGAGTGAGTTTAAATTGGGTGTTATCCCTAAGGTTTGCATGTCTCTGAGATGCAGAACTGTGACTCAGAGTTTACTAGGGAGCTCATGCCTTGCAATGGCCCTTACCACAGTCCCTTCACCCTTGTCCCCAAGGTGCATCTCTTGTACCTTCTCACAGGAGTCAGAGAGTCAGAGACAAGGCCTTCAATCGAGCCAGGTCCCAAGATGTGTCTGTCAGGAGCCCTGTCTCTGTGAGGCAGTGATCTCTTGGGCTTACTGTTTTGATATCTAAGCCTCCCTAGATGACATTCTGGAAAATTCAGACAAGAAGGTCCCCTGGTCCAGGACCTCCACTCCCCTCCTCCCTAGATCCCAAAACCCTAGGTCTGGGAGGGAGACAAAATGTTTCTCCAAATGGAAGCTCTGGGACTCTGGATCCAGCCCTGGCCACATACCCAGCCTGGCATAACTTTAGTCCCATTGGGGACATTCCTTTGTGCTTTTCCGTGATCCCATTTTTCTTCCCTGGTCCTAAGAGGAAGGTAAGGACCAGGAGATGCTGCCAAGGAACTGATCCTAAGACCCCAGCTGCTTAGGTGTATCTAGGTCTCTATCCCTTTCTTTATTCAGATCTTTCTTCTCAAATGTTACTTCCTCGAAACAGAGGATGTCTCATTATTCTCAGGAGTAACATCAGTGTCTCAGAAGTCCCCAGGGGGCTCTCTAGAGAATGCTTTGCTGCAGTCTAAGTTTCCCATCCAGCACAAGCTCAGCTTCAAACATCATCAAGAATCAGAGGACAAGGAGACTTGGTGGACAGAGAACACTCATCCTCGGGAGAGAAAGGCCTTCCTTCCCATCTTGCAGGCTCCACATCCATGCTGCTGCTCTGGGCTTTGTCATGAGACTCGGTAGTCCTTGACTTAGGAAATCAGCATGAGAATTGGCGATGTTTTAGGTCACTCATCCATGCCAGGAGCCATCACTTCCCAGCCGTGCACAAAGCTCCCCTCCACCCCTGCCAGCTGCACGACAGACACCACCCAAGGGCAAAGGACTGCATCTCTGATATCACTCATGTCACAGAGAGGACCCGAGAGGCAGAAGTCTCTGGGCATGCATATCTAATGAGAGCAGCTTAAGAAGACCCTGTGTTTGGAGGCTAAGGTGAGTGGCTTAAGTTTGTGTTACCAGGTTGTTGTACAACACAGACATAATGCCTGGGTTTGAATTTAGTCAGCGCTGGTGTAGATTTGAGACCTACTGATAAGGCTTGTCAGTGACTTGGGTGCAAGCCTTCTCTAAATGGGAATGCCATTGCTAGGTAGCCAGGACACTGTCTCAGGTGAAGCTTTTATGGGGCCAGAGAAAGGGCCAGCATATGTCTATATACAGCTTCACTCTCTGCATTCCTAATAGTTTGTGTTGTAATGCTTACATTGTTTTGTGTTTAAAATATTTTAAACTAACCTTTTAGTGAATCAAAATTCTAAGGAACAGCATAATTCACACACACACCAAGTTGGCACTAAAGTGTGGAGAGATGACAGGAGAAGAAAACATAGGTTTCATGGACAGACGCCACGATGAGAACGATGACTGTGACACAACTGTATGCTGAGTACCTGGTATGTGCCAGGCACTGTACTAGGTAGTGAACTGATTTAATTTTACAATCCCTGTAGAGGTGAAGTACGATCATTATCTTCATTTTATAGCTGAGCAAACTGCGACTCAGAGAAGGCAGGTGATGGAGAGGAGCAGATTTATAGCCCATGACAAGCATGAGCCAGATGCAAACACAGGCAGCGCCACTCCACCACTCGTGCCCCGCCACCACGGAGGGGGAGTGCAGCACCCTTATGTAGACTGCTAGTGACCGTGTGGGCCTGGCACAGCTGCTGCCTGGGATCTCAGAGCTATCGCCCTGACCTCCTGTGCCCTTTCTGCTCTCAGTATTTGCAAATCCAAAGCAGAGGGCTGCTCTAAAGGAAGCTAATTTATTGACTCTCAACTCTGACTTTCTGTTAATTTCATGATCATAACTAAGGAAATGTGAATGAGTGAGGGTCCTCAGAGAGACAGTCCAGAAAGCTTTGCAGGGACCCTTTAAAAGGTGTCCTGGGGCACAGCCTGTGGGTCAGAATACAGACGCCCAGCGCCAGCCTACACATGGGGGGTCTGGGTGTCAGGCACTAATCCACTCCCTCTCCTTCCCTGTTTCTCCCCCTCCCGTGTTGGTTCTCCCCCTCTGTGCCTTCCTTGTTCCTCTCCTGTTTCCTTCTTGTTTTCTTCCTAATGTCCAGGGAGAAATGTGCTGTGTGATCTGTCTCAGTCTGCTCCTCTCTGGCCTTCTCTCTCCCTGTCAGTAGCTAGACACATCTTTCAGCCTCTGACTCCCTGACCATTTCTCTGCGATTCTCATCTTCTTCTTTTGTTCTCTCGTTATTGCTCTTTCCCTCTGTCCTTCTGTTTGGCGCTGACACCTGCTTGCCTTGGCCTCCCCGTGCTCTGTTCAGTCCCTGGTATCCCTGCTTCATGGTCAATGGTCCTCTGTCTTTATCTCTCTGTCTCTGCCTCTGCACTCTGCCTCTGATCTCACTTACATGCAGGGACCCTGCCCCAGATCATGGCAAATCTGAGCCGACCCCCTGAATTTGTCCTCGTGGGCTTCTCTTCTTTCGGTGAGAGGAGCTGCAGGTCTTTCTGTATGGCCCCTTCCTTGTGCTCCATCTCCTCGCCTTCATGGGAAACACCATCATCATCGTCATGGTCATAGCCGACATCCACCTACATATGCCCATGTATTTCTTCCTGGGCAATTTTTCCCTGCTGGAGATCTTAGTGACCATGACTACAGTGCCCAGGATGCTCTCAGACCTGCTGGTCCCCCTCAAGGTCATCTCCTTCACTGGCTGCCTAGTCCAGTTCTACTTCTACTTTTCCCTGGGTTCCACCTCCTTCCTCATCCTGGCAGACATGGCTCTTGACCGCTTTGTGGCCATCTGCCACCCACTGCGTTACGGCACTTTGATGAGCTGGGCTGTGTGTGTCTCGCTGGCTGGGGCTGCCTGGGCAGCTCCCTTCCTAGCCATGGTACCCACCGTCCTCTCCCGAGCTCATCTCAGTTATTGCCATGGCAACGTCATTAACCACTTCTTCTGTGACAATACACCTCTGCTGCAGCTGTCCTGCTCTGACACCCGCCTGCTGGAATTCTGGGACTTTGTGATGGCCTTGGCCTTTGTCCTCAGCTCCTTCCTGGTGACCCTCATCTCCTATGGCTACATCGTGACCACTGTGCTGCAGATGCCCTCTGCCAGTGGCCGCCAGAAGGCTTTCTCCACATGCGGCTCTCACCTCACGCTGGTCTTCATTAGCTACAGCAGCAGCATCTTCCTGTACGTCAGGCCTGGCAAAGCGCACTCTGTGGAAGTCAACAAGATCCTACCCTTGGTGACTTCCATCCTCACCCCCTTCCTCAATCCCTTCATCCTCACTTTCCGTAACGAGACAGTCAGGACAGTGCTCTGGGGGCAGATGCAGAAACTGAAAGACCTTCACGGGGCACCGGGATGAGCCCAAGGGACCTGGCCAGGCTCAGTCGAGCTGTTCTGTGAGGAGGCAGAGTGCCCTCAGGTGGGAAGACCACTGTCCAGCTTCCTTAAGTTTCTTCCTCTGTGCCTCTGAGTGACAACTACAGTGAGCCCTCAGTGCTACCCTGTCTGGCCCGAAGCTCTCATAGGCCACCATGGACTTGCTCCCCACACCCACCGACAGCTGCAAGAACTCGGAAAGTAGCCCAGAGCCTGCGAAGCCAGGAGTGGGGCTTTCAGGAAAGAGGAAGGACATGGGCTTTGCATTCAAGGAAGAGTAGCCACAAAGTGCTCGCTGCTCAAGGGAGACCATCCACCCCCAGTGTGCATGCATGTGCATGCAGGTGTGTTTTTGGAGTGTGCCTTTCTACCCAGTGTGTGCCCCATTGCGGAGCACGTGCACCCTGAGCACTTGGGCTGCATGGGATCAAGGGAAGGAGCAACACTTAGCAAACAACATGATTGATTTTCAGTGTGTCTGCATGTGTGTGCGTGGAGTTCATCACATAATCATGCATTTCACCACCATGGAGTGGCCTCTGTGTGTCAGGCACTACAGCAAGTGCAGGGGAAATAGGTAAAGAAGGCATAGCTGGTCCTTATCCTCTTCGCCTCATGAAGGGAAAGAATGAGAAAGAGCTGTTTACGGCACAGAGGGGAAGTGCAAGGAAGCCTTCACAGAAGGCTTGATGAGAGCACATGACAGCAACACTACAACCAGACGGGGGCTGAGGGACATCAGATCAGGGACAGCTTCCCTATAAGATGACACCTCAGTGACATGTTGAATATAAGGTAGACACTGTGAGAATGCAATTCATGCAGATGCCCTGCATCTGAGAAAAAGCAAAAACAGAGAAAAATGAACTTAAAACAAGATATATCTCCATTGGCATAAGAAATAAGAGCAAATCTTTCAGGAATTATGTGGGTTTCAGGGTGGAAATATTCACGGAGAGTTTCAGAAAGATAAAACAAACTTTCCTCCTGTATGATTAGAAACATTCATTTGGCTGAAGGCTGGGATGGTAAAACATCTAGTAAGGTCCTTTGCCCAGCTATTGTGTGTGTGTGTGTGTGTGTGTGCACGTGTGTGTGTATGTGTGTATGAAATTCCTGGAAACCTACTACATCCCATCTTGCCTTTGGAATGAAACATCAGCTCCACTGCTTTTCCCTTCTCCAACTATAGCCTGAAATTTTAAAAATCTTCCACTTACTTGGACCTCAGAATCATGGTGTTCCCTTAGCTTTCATCTATCCAGGATTTTCTAAAATAGCAAGTTAAGTTATTCTGCCATGTTGTTTCTCTAAATACACTTTAATTTACCAAGCTCCATTTCCCAATTTGTGATCTGCAACTACAATCAAGAGTGTAGTTGCCACACTTGCTTAAAGATCATAAAAACTATGAATGTATCACAAATGTCAAGCTTTTAAAAAATCTACTATGTGGAAGTAAACAAGGTAGGTAATCGTGGACTGATTTGGTGGCTACAAGGTCCAGCTGTAGAGACATGGCTCACTTAGTGGCATGTTGGTTCTCTTTATATACTTTCCGTCACCCCAAACTGACTCCCTCCTAGACAAGGCACTGGATTTCCGCAAGTGAATTTCTTTCTTGCTGAGATCCCTCTCCCCCAAGTCAGAGGGTCTCTTTAGGCTCCAAGTTTCAGTTTCTGGTCCAAAATTTTGCAAGTTTTTTTAATTACATGTGAGAGCAAAGACTCTGGTATTTGCTGTTGCTATTGAACTGATTTATTTTTCTCTGATTATCCTCTGCTCACCACCTCAAAAAGTATTTGTACAATAAATGAAGGGATGATGAATGAGAAAAGAACAATTCTGCTGATGACACCTTGCTTTTGTGTATTTCATCACACTTTGCAAACCACTTTCACATATATTTTCCATTTGGTGTTACCCTGCTAACAGCGACCACCCATCATGAGCAAAACACCCTGCTCAGCACTGGCTGTGAAAGATGAAAGAAATGTGCATTCTGGCCTCTAGGGGTTCCCCATATACTGAGAGAAAGGGAAAATGCAATTAATTCCAATACATTTGGGTTTGAGGGTTTTTTTAATTATCATTTAAAAAAAATGTTTTCATCTGGGTGCATTGGCTCATGTCTGTAATCCTAGCACTCTGGGAGGCCGAGACGGGAGCACTGCTAGAGCTCAGGAGTTCGAGACCTGTCTGAGTAAGAGTGAGACCCCATCTCTGCTAAAAATAAAAAAATCACCTGGGTGTAGTGGCACGTGTGCCTGCAGTCTCAGCTACTCGGGAGGTTGAGGCAGGAGGATCCCCTGAGCTCAGGAGTTTGAGGTTGCAGTGAGCAAGGCTGATGCCACTGCACTCTAGCCGGCAAGGCAAAGCAAGACTCTGTCTCCAAAAAAAAAAAAAAAAAAATGTTTTCCAATACATTTCCATTAGGGGTTTTCCTGCTAATGATAGAATGCTATGAGAGATCCCAGAAATGCTGATTCTTGGGCTGCAGCACGCGGTGCTTCTGACACACTTTCATGGACAGGGGAACTATGGTTGAGGGGATAAATATGTCAGTCAAAGAGGTGGCGGAACTGACAGTGGAATCTGGTTCTTCAAACTTCTCTTCCACTTCCTTGTCCTTGGAATTTCTTCCTCCAAGTGGATCAAAAGTTGGAATAACTCAAAGTTGGAATCTCCAGGATCTGAAGCTGCTCAGTTTTGCCTCTTCTAGACCCGCATTTAGTGTGTGTCCATCAAGTTCATAGGCCACAAGTGTAGTGACACCTTCCCAGGAGTACTTGTACATTTAGTATCCATCACTTGAAAGAAACACATTGGCGGAAAGCAACTATAGATTCAGTGTCACTTTTAAAGATTTGTGTTTTATTTATCACAATAGCACCACAAATATTTGAAAGATAGCAAATAATACCTACACATGAAATATATTTTTAATCTGAAGAAATATTTTTATTCAGTTCACATACAATATTAGTTGCATAGCGGAGTCACAGTCCCTTTGCTATAACACCATTTTTACTGAGAGACAAGAACAATGGATGTGGTTATTATTCTACATAAGGTCATTGGACATAGTTGTACAGAAGGCAACAGCCTCCCCACACCACGGAAGTAGCTCACACTAGAACCCAATTCCAGGGCGTTAGGTGGGCAAGGCTGTTCTTAATACCCAGAACTAATTTAAGTGTAGGCAGAGAGTCACTGGCAGGATTTCATGAGTCTAAAATGCCTGCCCTTCCCTGAAGTATCTTCCCGCCCAACCATCATTGGTTGGCATCCCAGCCCCAGAGACGGTGTCTGCTCGGCAACCACTGTCAGTACAGAGTCGGCTAAGACAAGAGTCTGTTGTCACGCATGTATATCCCAGTGGGAAAGCAAAAAATGGGTTTATTTCTTCCAGTAGGAGAATCAGTGGGCAAGAAATTAAGGGTATGGAAGTTTTGAGGAGGGAAGTTAGAGGAATCAAATCATTTTTCAGAGGAAAGTCAGGCCTGGGTCCTGTGGTGGCTCGTAGCAACTTGAAACCCCTGCAAGGAGGGGACTTTAGGAGCTTGGCCTGGTCTAGGTCAAAATTGGAAAATTGCAGTGTTGCCTGTAGTGGGCCATATCAATCTAGTTCTTTAAACATTGTTTTCTGTTGTAAATATGTTTTTTACATTATGTTTTCTGGTTACATTTTAAGCATTATATTTTCTTTAAGCATTACATTTTCTGATGTAAACATGGTTTTTGCCACAATGTCTGACAGGTATGAGGAAAGATGGTAGCCTAGGTCCAGTGGTCTGCTGGTAAGTGTTTAACCCCTGGCTCTGCATCTGCTGACTTCTAGCATTTGTCAACTTCCTGGCGGTCAACATTCCCCTCAAGTCCAATTTCAAACTACCAGCCTGACTTCATGAATTTGGAGTTAGGAGAAGCTGCCCAGCAACACAGCATCAAGCTGAATTTCTACCGTCCTGAGACAAGTGACATGAACAACCTGAATAGATGGATAAAAGTAAAATGTAGCAAAGTAACTAGGAGCTTTGCATATTTATCACCTATGCTTTTAGCATAATTTATTTGATTGTAAGTGCCTGTTAATTTTTAATAACAGCTGTATATAATTCCTGACAATTTAACAATTGGTTCTGCTCCCAAACATCATGTGCATTCTACCCCAAAGTTTTTTCCTTTAAATCCCTCTATTCAGCCCTGCATCTTGGTCTTTCTCCTTCCCTTGAGTTAGACGCATGACAAGTTCAAACCTCATGGCATTGCCCTTGTCAGAAAACTTATAAATTCCTCTTTCTAATGGACACGGGCCCCTCCCAGTGTGAGGGGACCTGCCTGCCCCACTGGCAGCTGGACAGCGCACCACTCATACCTGTGTTCCTGCCACCTCCCTCACTGGGTGGAAAACTCACCCAGAAGTTCTTGGGTTCCCCACCCCTGAGTGTGAGTCCACAGGACTGTATGTGAGGTCCTTGTCCTTGTTATAGAGCAAGATAAGCATGATCTAAGGAGAGGGGCTGCCACAGATTCCCTCTGTCTCCTCCTCTACAGACACAGGAGAGGAGACCAGAAGGTAGATCCCCCACCCCTTAATCCCAGCCCCATGCCTCCCTCTCATCGGAGGACCTGACCTAAAGGACTGTAATCCATGACCGACTCAGCTGCTGAAAGAGGGAGAAGCAAGCATTCCAGAAAAGCTAAGCTCCCTGAACTCACTTAGGTTATTTGCAAAATTGAAGGCAATAACATTCCAACACTTAAGGTAAATAGTACTTTTGGTGAATACAATATAATTACCCTAGCATGCAAAGATTTCCACACCAACGTCCACTGTAACCACTCAGAAGTTTGTTATAGTCAGACACATCCTATTATTTCATTAATTGGAACATCTTGCTGAGGACACTTAAAGTCCCCTGAGGGTCTTTGGTCTGATTAGTGACAATACCCAAGGACAGTCTCCAGAAAGCACACTCATTAATTTCACCTCTTGGACTTTGGTCGCCTATACAATATACCATTTTATGGCCATGTTATTATTTTACATGCTCAGTTGCCTCTCTCAGGAATTCACCTTTCATCTTCTCAGCCTATGAAACTGCTCTTCATACCTCAAAGCTCAAATAAAAGGACAAAAAGTCATTTCAACTTGACTTTCAACTTTACCAAAGAGAATGAGGCACTCCCAGAGTGCTTGGCCTACAGTAACTAACACATAGTTTTGTCTTCCCACACTAAATTCTGAGCCTTATATATCTTTGTATCTCCTATGCCTAGACTATGGTTGGTATTCAATAAATCTCTTTAATCATGAGACTTGTATGAATTTGGAACATGAGTTAGCACCGTCACCTAAAACATGGAATGTCACCTTAGTGGATGGTAATAGAAAAGCAGTCAGCAAAGCAAGGGAAGATGTTTCCCACTGCACTATCTCTACTGGTTCTCTGAACTAGGACCCCCACCAGTTCCAAGACCCACATAACAACAAGGACCAGAGGAGCAATGTGGATGACAAAAGGTCTAGAAATTGTTTAAGGGCAACATCCCACTTGTAAATCTGAAGATTTTGGAGGGGAATGTGCAGATGTCTTCACTTTGCCAGTCTGCCTGTATAACTCAAAAAGGCAGATCTTGAACAATGTTTGAATGTTAGAAGGAGTCATGCTGAGGCTTGACAAAAGGGTTTCATCCTAAAATTTAGAACTGTGTAGGGCAGAAAGGGGCTGCATCCCACAGCTATGAGTGCTCCACCTGGGACCTAGTTCAGGCAGAGTCTCTAAGCCAATCTGATCAGCGTGTGGCCGTGGAGGTGTTTGTGCCCAGAGGGAGGCAGGGGGCCTGCATGACTAAAATCTCCCTTGCAATTCCACGAGACTATGATTTAGTTACCTCATGACATAAACCCAGGGAGACTTTTTAACAGCTACTTCGACACAGAACTGTAATCCTAAGATTCCTTCCAGCAAGTTGGAAAACTCTTCTAAAATTATTTCCTAGTTGATGTCTCTCCAGGGGCCTCATTTGACATTATGCACATCAAAGACCCCTGCCACGTCAAGTCGAATGTATGGAACCAAGACATCCAGACAGCCCTCCGTCATGTCCACGGGGGATTACAGCAGCAAGTCAGAGGCGGGGCATTTGGCTAAAGTCACGCAAGAAGTTTAAAGTCAGACTAGGATGAAAATCTTGGGGGTTTTTATCCTGGTTACTATCTCCAGAAACAAAACCTGGGAGAAAAGTCACTAAGGAAGGTTGGCTTCAACAATAGCAAATGTGTCCCCAAATTACCTCTTCTAGCACCTTTCACATCACTGAGATTGGGACAAGGACTTTCTTATACCATTTCCCGATTGAAAATTCCACCAACAAATTGTCTAGACCAGTGCTGCTCAAGAATCAGTGTGCACAGGAATTGCCGGGGACCTTGGAAAAATGCAGACGCTGATTCAGTGGCTCGCTGGAAGTGCCCAAGCGTCTGCATTCCAACCAGCTCCCAGGAGATGCCCCGGCTGTGGCAGGGGTCGCACAACCAAAGACCACAGGCTGCTGAGAATGTGACGCTGTGTGATGCTGGATGTGTGGGTGTGACAGGTGAGCACCGTGGAGACCCAGGACAAGTCACACCTTCCCCCAAACTGACTGGTCGGAGAGCCCACTCCTGAGCAAACGCTTTGAAAAACACGCAAGAGACTGCCCCAGGCTGTTGACTATTTTTAATTTTTTAAGAGAGACATGAGCAGAGAGGAGAGAGTAGCAGGAAGGAGGCTCTCAGGAGGAAACTCTGATTGATCCGTGTGCTGATTATCTTAGCAGGAGAAGCCGAAGCAAAGTATGTGCATCTCAGAAGGAGATAATTACTTCCCACCTAGCTCTCCAGTTTTTCACAAAGTTTGCAAGGAGGGAGAGTAATTGGTCCCTTGAGAGCTGGAGGAGACAAAGTTCTCAAGTTGAAAAGCTGTTTTCCCTGCTGGCCTTTACAGCAGAGTCAGAAGTATCTGCCTACTTTCCACACGAGGCCCACACATGTGAAAATGTCCTGCGGTAGCTGCGGTAGCTTAAAAAAAGAAAAGCCTCTCTTAGAAATGAAGTTAAGGGCAGCAATAACAAGAGATCGGTGTCTCCAGGCTGTGTACCCCAAGACATGCCCCTACAGCCACGGCGGTTTCTCATAGCCCTGGCCCGGTGTGGTGGCCCCACACTGCGACTCCCCACCCTGCTAGTTACAGCCAAGGCCTGTCCTCTGGGTAATCTGTGGATGGAGCGAGCTTCAGAAGAAAGAGGAAGTTTACACCCATTCTTTGCCCTCTTTTGCTAATCCCAGCCCAGTTCAGACTCAATCTTCTGTAAGAAATCAGATACCAGAGCTATTCCTAGCCCCACCATCTTCCCATAACTTTCTGCACCACCCACAGATTCCCAAGGAATGCCTTTGCCTCCCACCCGGTCACCCATGGCACTAATCCCACTCCATTTCCTTATGTGGCTTCTGCCATTTTTGCTTTACCCTCCAGGGGCCCTGGGAACCTGGCAGGGCCACTCTCAGGGAACCCAACCTCAGAGGGCCTAGGCCTAGGTTGTCCCTCTGAAACTTGGATCCAAGTTCTGCCCTGGGGAAGGCAGCAAGTCTGAGAGTGGGGAGACAGCCCAGCTTTCTCCCTGTCTTGAGTGCATGAAAATGATCAGGCCCCCATGATGCCCCGCAGGAGGGCTGGGAGATCGGTTCCCAGAGAGTCATTTCCACTGAAGGACGAGGCTTTGCGGCCAGAGGGATGAAGATGGCAGCCTGGGTGTGAGGGTGCTTCTGTCTGGGGAAGTCCCAGAGAGGGGCCACTGGAGGCACATGGCTTTTTCTGTGTTCAGAACCCTATCCTAGACCCTGAAGCTAGTTCCTGAGAAAGGGACACACCCAGAATAAAAGTAGAAATGTAAAAACAAGTAAGTAAAATCATAGAGCCAGACTAAGGAGGAAAGATTTTAATAGGACATTTTAATAATAGTAGCTGAACTTACTGAGCTCTTACTGTGTACCAGGCCCTGCACTGAGAGCTTTATTTGGGTTACCTCATTTGGTTGATATCATCCCACCATATTCACACCATGGCTCACTCAAAACTATCCATCCCTTGACTATCTCAGGCTCACAGACACCTGCCTCTGATGGGTCTATTGATAACAACATGTATCCACAAGCTCCCTGTAGCACAGGAGCAGACTTGCATGAAGATGAGGGAACAGGAGAGGCCGAGAAAGGGGACACAGGGGAGCTGCAGCCTGGACACCTGCGTGTCCACCTGCAGCAAGGGCCTTACTCCTCGTGGGTTGACAGCTGCTCTCCAGCCCTTTCACCTTCGGGCTGCTGCGTCTCCGAGGAGGATCCTTTTGGTCATATCCTCAATGACCTCTTTGACCTTCTCATTCCGGAAGGTGAAGATGAAGGGGTTGAGGAAAGGGGTCACCACTGCCGTCATGAGGGCCACCACCTTGTTAAAGTGTGTGGAGTGGCCCTTGCCTGGCTTCACGTAGATGAAGATGGCACTGCCATAGCCCAGAACCACCACGGTGAGGTGGGAGGCGCAGGTGGAGAAGGCCTTATGGCGCCCAGAGGAGGAGGGGATGCGCAGCACCGCAGCCACGATGAGGACGTAGGACACGAGGATGAGCAGCATGGTGGCCAACACAAAGAGCAAGGACAGGAAGAAATCCAAATGCTCGATGTGGTGGGTGTTGGAGCAGGAGAGCTTGAGGAGTGCGGCAGAGTCACAGAAGTAGTGGTCGATGACTTTAGGGCCACAGAATTGGAGCCTCGTTTTCTGCAGAGTTGGGGAGACAATGGAGAGGAACCCCACCACCCAGCAGGCCACCACCAGCTTCACACAAACAGGATGGCTCATGATGATGGGGTAGTGCAGAGGGCGGCAGATGGCCACATAGCAATCGAAGGCCATGACTGTGAGGATGAGGAAGGTGGTGGAGCCCAGGGAGAAGTAGAAGAAAGACTGGGTCAGGCATTCGGCCAGGGACATGGTCTTGTGAGTGGACAGCAGGTCTGCCAGCATCCTAGGCACCACGGTGGAGGTGACCAGCATCTCCATGAAGGAGAAGTTGCAGAGAAAGAAGTACATGGGTGAGTGCAGGCGGGAGTCCAGGCAGGTGAGGGTGATGATGGCCAGGTTGCCCAGGACTGTCAGCACGTATATCGACAGGATGAGTGCAAACAGGAGAACCTGGAACTCATGGAGATGAGAAAATCCCAGGAGCACAAATTCCCTGACAACACTGTGGTTGCTCATTGCACCTCACACTGGATCTCTGTGATACCTGTGAGAGGTCAGGAAATCTTAGTGGAAAATCACCATCAATCTCTCTCGGCCAACTGGCTGGCCTGGCTCTCCAAGCATGCTAGCCTAAGTGCATGGTTAATCTCAGCATCCAGAAGACATACTCCCAAAGGGAAGGAGTTTCTTGGGGCAAGGAACAGCCCAGCTGGGATGGACAGGTTTATGAGTTGGCCACCTCTATAGTATCAACACTCCTAAACTCTCCCTCATCTGTCTTCTACGAACTCTTTATATTATTTAACGCATGGATTAAGCTCCAGCTCTGTGCAAGACATTTGGCTGGGTCTGAGGATAAAGTGGTAAACACTTCCTAACTGCCAAAATTAATAGTCTGTTGATCAAATAACAGGGGTTATTTACTGTTCTTTTCCTGTGCCAGGAACTGTGCTGGGCACCTCGTACATTAATTCCTTCCATCTTTTGTGCTCAATCTTCATCGTCTTTTTCTTCTCAGTAACATTTCAGGCTACAGATAACCCATTTTTGCAACCACTTTCACCCTTGGCTGCAAGGACATGGCACTCTATAAATTCTCCTAAAATTCTGGCTTCCCTTGTCTGGCTCTGGCTCCCTGTGTTCCTGCCATTTTCTAATGGCATTTCTCTTCTCATACTTTAGTTTTAAAAATTTATCTATTCTCTCCTTCAGAAATATCATACCTTCTTTAACCAAAGCAACCTTGAAAATATAAATGAATCTTAAGTCTGGATTTGTGTCTTCCTCTGAGCCCCAGGCCATGTCTCTACCCACCTGAGGACCACGACACACTCTGAATGGGTCTAGAGGTACACACAATCCTCCCCTCCCCCAAGCACCCTGTTCATGGCCCCCAGTTCCCCAGTGGTCTGGGCTCAGAACTAGAAGGCATCTCTGATTTTATCTTCTCTCTCCTAAACCACTTCAACTGCTGCCCTTGGGAATATTTTTTTTCATCTAGTCTCCCTTTTTTAAATCCATAGGCACCACCCTAGTTCAAGGGCTTATTCCCTCTTAATTATCAAGACAACATTCTTAATGGTTTTCTTATTTGTAGATCCCCCATCTCTAACTATCCATGCACTGTACTGCTATTACATTTATTTTTCTAAGTTATTATGTTCACCAGCTGTTTTTAATAATCTGAAGCAATGTGATTCATATATGCATTACTCTCAAAATTGATTGAACTAGCTAGCCATCTATTTCATACAGAAAAAGACTGGAAGGATGAATTTTAAAATATTAATATTGGTTATATCTGGGTTTTAGGCATTTACATATTAAAAATTTTTGTATTGAAGTTGCATGTGTCTAAGGCACACAGCGTGATGTTTTGATACACATACACATAGTGAACTGACTACCGCAGTCACACTAATTAAAACATCCATCTTTTCACATCGTTACCTCTTTTTTTGTGATGAGAACACCTAGGATCTACCCTCTTAGGAAATTTCAATTTTACAGTACAATCATTATCTACAGTTGCACAATGATCTCTAAAATTTACTCATCCTGAACAACTAGAACTTCGTACCCTTAGTTCTCCTATACATGTTTGTTTCCAAATTCTCTTCATTTGAGTTTGAATTTTCTTCATATATTGCTTTGGTGATCAGAAGAAAAAAATTGACAACAACAACACTAACATCATCCTTCCCTTGTGGGCCAAATCAAGCGCAAACCCTCCCTGCAACCTCTGCCCTCCAGGGCTCTGCTCAGCCCCAGCCATGGCCCTGGCTTTACCACCATGCTGCCTCCTTGCTACCCCCAAACTGGACCACTTGCTATTCCCCACTCTGCTCTCGCACCCTT
This sequence comes from Lepilemur ruficaudatus, assembly GCA_963574885.1. NCBI lineage: Eukaryota > Metazoa > Chordata > Mammalia > Primates > Lepilemuridae > Lepilemur > Lepilemur ruficaudatus. The sequence goes on along the minus strand of CAUYRT010080077.1, from coordinate 66,092 downwards.
CCCTGATGGATGCCTGTCCTTGGAATACCCTGTCCTGCCATCTTTGGCTGGCAAATTCTTAATCACCCACAGGGGACTGTCTCAAATGTCCCCTCCTTTAGGAAGCTTCCTCCCTCATCCAGATGTGAAGTCATCCTGCCTGAGATTCTCGGTCGGAAAAGTTAGCACATCCTGCCTTGTGTCGTAATTATTTGTGTGCCAGTCACACCTCCAATCCTAGATTCCTGGTTTCTTAGGGGCAGGACTCTCTTTTCATTTTATAACTTTCACAATGCCCTGTAACATGTTTACACAGCGTAACTACTCAGTTTTAGTTACACAGATGAATGAGCACATCTGCTGGGTTTTCATTCCTAGTCCTGAGAAGGAAAGCTGCCAGAGGGAAAGTCCTGTTTCCTTTAATGGTGATGTGTGTGTGCGCATGGTGGACTTGAACAGAAGGGAATGAGGTAATCACGACTCGTGATTTCTTCCCAGAAAACTAAGATGCGACCAATCCCAGAAGGGTCTGGGCAGCATTCTGTAATCAAACACACTATTTTCTGCAGCAAAGTATACAAATATTCACACTAAATGATATAAATAAAGGCAAAAATAGCCTCACGTTAATTATTTCAGATCAGGCTTTGCTGTCTAATTAGCTTGACATGAAATTTAAAAAGAGCTTTCTGTTTTCAAAGCATTGTGAATACAGAATGGTGGGTAAGGGTTGGGAATGGCAGGCCCCACACATGGAGCACCCGCCATGCACAGCTCCACGCCGAGGCTGTGACACAGTTGCCAGCTCCACACCACAGGCGACAGAGACTGAGGCTCAGGACGTTTGAGGCTCTCAAGCCCGAATCATAGTGAATATATGCTGAGCTGGGGTTTGAACCCATGGTTTTCTAACCCCAATACCTGTTTGTAGTAATCAAAACTACGAATGTGTGGAATGTGCAAAATGTTCAGCCAAGCACTGTGCCTTATCAATCTCTGAATGCAGGATTTGAAGTCTATCGCGTGTATCTACAAACAGCAAAAATGCTTGATGAATGGCAAATGAAGGGAGGAATTACATTTCCACAATCAGCTGTGGACTCTGCACGAGGAGTGAGAGGTGAAGGGATGTTCCTTTCCTAGCTGAAAGATCTAGCATGAGTCCCAAATGCTACTGCAAGATAATTGGAGGTTCTCCAGACAGGGTCAGCCCTCAGCCCTCCGTCTCTCAGTGGGAATGCACGGCCACTCAGGCACCCAGGGAGCTGCTTCTCCTCCAACTGTCACACCCCGATTGTGATCTCACCCTTGTTGGCCCCGTGTTGATGTGTCTCGTATACTGCAGGTGTTATAAATCCCTGAGCCACAATGAGGAATTCAACTCATGGGCCTATTTTGTGTTTCATTGACCACCTGCCACCCAGAAAGTGACATCTTTCTTAACTGATAGATTTTAGTGACATTGCATCCTGGGGCTTTACAATTTAAAACATTGAAGCCTTGGAATCAACAGTCAAAGAGTTAATTCCCAGATAGTCCTGGCTCCATACCATGCCAGCTGGCCTCCTCTTCAAACCAGCCGCCAGCACAGCCCCTGTTATTGTGCCCCCAGCCTCAACGCCTCACCTCAGCACCTCTTGCCTTCCTCTTCCCAACCTCCTTCCAGTCTCCTGTACTTTTCATCCTTGGTCTTTCCTCTTCCCATCTGAGATCTGCCTCCTCTCCCAGGCTTGATGACTGGTGTTCCCTTCTCCATCTACAATTCATACCAACCATTCCTTCACGCTGCCTCCAGACTCTGGGCCACAACACTTCCGACTCCAACTCTGTAATATGGAGCCCACCACTCAGGACAGGCTTCTGGAGTATGTTTTAGGACCTTCTGTACTTGTTCAATAACTTTATATTCCAAGTTTTTATTTTACAAAACTGATTGTTTAGTACAAGCAAAGTTAACATAGGTAAAGTCTAACTTGAATGTAGAATAGACTTCTGTCTGCATCTGGGTCTCCTACAGAACAGGTGCCTCTCTGTGCAGCCTCTGTAGCAGCCTTTGGAATATTCCCTGTCCTTGCTGCAGAACAGATCCTCTCCAGGCCCAGGACTCCTACATGCCCGTGACTTAGGCAAACCCAACTTGTCTAAGCAGGAGACAGTCCCCTGTCCTATCAAAACAGACCAAGTGCAGCCTCTGCTGCTACAGAGCAGCCTGGTCAAGGCTGTGGTTGGCCATTCAGCACAAGCTTTGGACATGGTCACACATTAACTGCACTTGACAGCCAGGACTCCCCAGGGTGCCTAACTCAGCTTCCCTAACTCATTCCTGTTAAGAATCCTTGCTGATAAGAGATCCTATTCATCTCTTTCCAGATTCTTCATGCTGCAGGCTTTGCAGTTCAGAGCTCTGTCGCATAGCAGATAGTGTGCCCATCCCCCTATAGCATAATAACCCTCCAGAGACGTGGAACCCACTTGAAAGTCCCAGGACCCACTTGAAAGTCCCCTCCTGGTCATGCACCTTTCTCTCTCCCACATCAACCCTCTCAGTCCTCCTGGCTGAATTATCCCTGTGCCTTTTGACTTCTGAAACAACTTCTCCACCCCAGGAAATGATTCTTTTTTTTTTTTTTTAACACATTGGGAGTGCAGAGGAGTAGCAGTGCTGTCCCTTGGCTCTTTGTAGCAGTCATTTTGATCATCAGTGTCCTGGACATGGTGAAGCCCTCAGTGAGGGAGAGAGCAGGTGAGGAATGGGAGAGAGGGGAGGGCAGAGGAAGCACCTGAGCATCCCTCACTGTTGCCAGGCCTTTGCAATGGGCAGGAAGTAGGGGAGGGGGACACAGGTGGGCAGCACACTAGGGCAGGCAGATCGACTGGCAGCAAGATTTAGAGGCAAAGAATGATGCGGGAAGACCATGTGCCAAGTAGGCACGAGTCTGTAGAAGCCCAACGAGAAGAAAGAGACACACCAGGAAGGACGTAAGTTGGGCTTCTCCAACCCCAGTCTCAGGAAGGGGTGGGGTGGGGAGCAAAGACCCTTAGCTTCTTCCCCAGAGTGAGGGCAAGATGGGATCCGGCAGGGAGTGGGGTCCTGTCATGATGAGTGTCACTGCTGCATCCCACACCAGCACCAGCACCGTAAGCAGGACACAGGCAACTCAAACCATCCATCTACCTATTCACTATTCACTCAGAAAGACAAGCTGGCCTGTGCCAGGTACTGCTACTCTGGAATACAGTAGCAGCAAAATGGTCCTGGAGTGCTCTAGGAAATTGGGAAAACAGACAGTAAATAAGTTTAAAATGATAAATTGTGACAGGTGTTGCGATGGCAATGAAGGGGTCAAGACAGAGCCAGAGGGGACGGGAGACTCACCAGCGCCAGATCACATCCTGCCACCCAGGTCCAGATGCAGGACCTGGAGCTCCTACTCTGTGGACAACAGGGCCAGTGCAATGGGTTGAATGGGACAAAGAGGTCCCCCTCAAACTCCCTGCAGGTGCAGTCCCAAACCTGCGACCTCTGGGACAGTCAACAGGAAAGAGAAACAGTACAACAGCCAGGATGGAGACACACCACCTCGCCCAGGCCCAGCTCTCTCTCACTCCTTCCTCCCACTACCCAGGCGCTCCTGGTGGTGGGAGACCTCCAACTGAAACACACTCAGAAAGGTAGATGTCTCCCCATCCTCAGTGCTGACAGTGTGCTCAAGCTCGGGCTGGAATAGGAGCATGACAGCGGCTCCCAGGGAGCAGCTGCCTTCACGGGGGACTTGGGCATATCCCAGCACCAGCCTCAGTTTGGGAAATGTGAGCTCCTGGGAACAAGAAGCCTCCAGGGGACAGCGACTGTTCTCTCTCACGCTCTCCTGTCTGCTGTGGGCACAGAGCCCAGGGCAGCCCTGTCAGCCCTGAGACCTGGTGCTGGAGTAAGGAGAAGGGAGGGGAAGGGCAGGGAGCTGGCATCTATTGCTTTAGACACAGACAATCCAGGAGCAAAGACAATGCATAATAATTCTCCCTATCTCTGGTCACCTGTAGGAAAAAAACAGGTCCACTGTCTTGTTCTCTTTTTCATAATCTAAGAATAAGAGGAATGCCAAAGTAAGTAAAATATCCCTTTTCAGAAAAAGAAAAGGACCAGGGCCCGCACATCAAGATATCAGGTGGACCAAAATAAGAAATTAGGGACCTGTTTACAAATATGAAATGGCAATTGTATAGATGTATTTATGCGTGTGTGTATATATACATACATACACACACACACACACACACACACACAGATATGCACTCAAGGGCTGTCTGGAAAGCATGCATCCATTGTTAATATAAGAAGAATGGGTACATGGATGGATACTTTCCGGACAGCCCTTGTAAATACACACTCCCCCCATGCATACACGCAGAGAAAGAAAATATGTGTGTTTATATGCGAAAAAAATTGTTGTTAATTTGTAATTTTATATATTATAGAGGGTTATGAAAAATGAAAAAAGTGCAGCAATAGAACACTAATAAAAATAGAATTCCATTATTATGAATACTAAAACCAAAGGGATTTTGTATCTCTTTATTTGCAAGACTGGCTTTCCTGACTTCTCCACCAACCTAAGGATGCGTATCACCTCCAGAGCCTGAGGATGTATCACTTGAGAAATTACACAGTCCTTCTCCCTTGTCCCTTGCTCTATTTCATGGTAGTAACAGCTTTATCACATGCTTCCCACAGACATTGTCTCATGTGATTCTCTCAATAGCCTGTGTAGCAGCTGATATTGGTGTCTTCATTTCCCTACTGATAGCATAAAGGAAGCTTTTGCTCTGGGGCACACACCTAGTTAGTGGTATCTGGGTTTGAACCCCAGAGAGCAGAGTACAGGGTATCTTGGGCTTGTGTACTTGGAACTTTTATGGAATGTGACCTTGCAAACACTCTACACTGACATTCCTCATTCACCTTTTATGTGACAGACTCAGATTTTTATATATTTGCTGATCAGTGAATATTTCAAGTATTATTACCAAAAGTTTGGCAGAATGAGGACAAGTGGTTTGAGGAGGAGGAAAGGGAGGTTTATTAATTTGCCAGCAAATGAGGAAAAGGCAGGCCTGAGTCTTAAAGTACCAATTTTCCTATCTGCAAACAGAAATAAAGAGCTTTTAAAGGGAGGGTTTTCAGTTTCAGGGTATTGTTGTTTAACAACAGTTGATAGTTCTGATGGATCCCATCTCCCCATCTCCAGTGAAGACAATCTTGTGACTTTTGCCTGGACAGTTCTGTTTAGTCACCTCCTGTAGTACAAAGAACAAAAGACACTCCCCTGCCCCTCCTGACCTCTGGCCTGGGGCAGGGATGCAGGTTTTAATTCCCAAAAAGAGTGGGGGAGGTTTTAAAGAGACAGCTCAACTCGTAAGATATTTTTACCCCTTTCCAGGCCGTTCCCTCTATTACAGTATCACATATAATATCACCTGCCCTAATGGTTCATTTTGGTCTGTTCAATTATTTAACTATTTTAATTGGAAATAGTAAAAAGTGAAAATGGAAACTGGGCTTGGTGAACTTCTATTTGCATAAAACATTTACATGAGAATTTTGACAAAACCACCACAACAATAACACAATACACCTGTCTCAAAGATTGATCCCAGGGTGGAATTCCATGAATGTGTGTCTAAGTTTCAGAAGAAAGGGTCGGAGGCAGAGTTTAAAGGAAATACAACAGTCATGCTTCTGTGTGATATCTCTCAATATCCTCTTCTCATCCTTTCCCCAAGTACATGGGGAAAATACGTTTGTTCTGCTGGAGCTTCAAATCTCTGGCTGGGCTCATGTTAGATTTGGTGATGAATACAGCCACCACCACTTTAATGTTCAAATGACCAAGAATAACAAAATGGAGAGAGGTTTTGAACCCTCAAATCATTTTTAAGCAGTTCTGCAACATATTTCATATGTGTGTAGAAGCTGCAAATGACCCATCTGAAGCTAAAAAGGGTGGTTTAGAGATGGAGGTGAGGTGGGGAAATTGGGGGTATAGGGATTGCTTCGGAAGCAATCAAAAAGAGCACTAGAAGAGCTGAAAGAAGTCAAAGTGCTGTGATAATCAGCCTGAGAGAAAGACACCGAAGACAGAAGGGGAGAAGAAATGGAGAAAAACCACAAGAGAGATTCTGGCACGAGCTGCCTGAGGCAGGGCGCTCGGAACAAAGAACGTAAGTAACTGTTCTGAGTGTCCAGAGTCTGAGGGCAGAGCTCGAGGATGGATCTGCAGCTGCAGCAGGAAAAGCAAATTGTTCCCATAAATTTGGGGGAAAACAAGGCTAGAAAAAGACTGATGGCAACAGAGAGAACAATAACATGAGTAAGTAAATGAGCCCTTCCTGGTGCGAGGGTGACAAATGTCCTAACTAAATGACCCCAAACCATGGTAAGGGAGGATGAAATCAAGGAGTGTGCCAATGGCTGCCTACCTAGTAAAGATGAGGCTCCTGTAATTTACCTCAACTGTATGTAAACTCTGCCTACATTTCCTTATGTTGTTCTGCCTGTGAATTTATCCTGAGCTTGTTGCACATCCTGGAAGTTCGTAGATTAAGAGAAATGTAGGAAGTTGGGAATTGCAGGATATTGTTAAAGAAAAAGAAAATTCCTGGCCGGGTGTGGTGGCTCATACCTATAATCCTAGCACTCTGTGAGGCTGAGGTGGGAGGATCACTTGAGCTCAGGAGTTTGAGACCAGCCTGAGCAAGAGCAAGACCACGTTTCTACTAAAAATACAAAAATTAGCCAGGTGTCATGGTGTGCGCCTATAGTCCCAGCTACTGTGGAGGCTGAGGCAGGAGGATCCCTTGAGCCCAGGAGTTGAAGGTTGCAGTGAGCTCTGATGCCACCATTGCACTCCATCCAGGGTGACAGAGTGAGACTCTGTCTCAAAAAAAATAAAAAATTGCCTTTTCTGATGTATTCCCCCTTTCTGTTGTGTAAGTAATAAAAAATTTTCCAAAACCAGTAGAATAAAAATCTGACTAGAAGAGGATCCTGAATTTAGAGCTGCTTAAGGATGGTCTGGTGCATCACTGGCCTGCTTAGAGGGGAAAACTTGGTAGGTAGGTACATGTCATTGTGAAGGGCCATCTCAGGAATTTTAGAGAGTTGTGAAACTGTGACGATAGGCCGATGAATGGGTGCAATTTCTATGCTCTGGCTTTTATGGGGCTAATTATTCTACCTCCTTGTGGACGTAGAACCTAAAGAAATAAGTGGAAAGCAATTATCTCCTCTAAGATGCAGTATACCTTTGCATATTCCCTCCTACTAAAATAATAATCCTCTCCCAACCACCACCCTTCCATCTGTACATGTGCATGACCTGCACACATGCACACATGCACACAAACACACACTTACACACACTTGATTCCATCTTCTCCCAAGTGACCTGAATCTTTTACCCACTATGGTTGGCCTCGCCCCAAGGCTGAGACATCAGATGTCCTTCCTCCACAACCTCTAGGTAACCTCAAGAATCATAACGACTCAGAAATGATTTGAGTTCTTTATTAATCTTCAAATCAAATTCACAAACTTCCCTCTGGCAGAAGCTCTGTTCTAACTGCCTCCTTGCCATCTGCTGATCTAACAACATGCCTCATCCACACTGCCATTCCATATTACCGACAGAACCTCTGTTCCTATCGAGCACACCAGTTTACCCTCTTCACCATGACCTGTTCTCTCTGCTTGGAACTCTGCTAAGTCACTTCCTTCCCCTGGGAATGCTGTATCACAGCACCCTCCCCTACCCTTTATTCTACTACACACACACACACAAAAGTACCAGTCCTTTCCACTATCATAAAAACCCCAACTGCTAATGTCATTTCATTTTGATCTTCTATTTAGCACTTAGGGACTTAGATTACACAGTGTCGAACTCACTTTAACATCTTACAGAGGTTGAGAGAAAAGAAGAAATACAGTTAGCAGGGAATAATAAATTAATGAGAATTAATAAAGGAGCTAGTGTGCTATTGTTCTTAGATATCCAGAGAATTAAATTACCTATAATGAGAATAGACAGCTCATTAAGGATTTTCTTTATCCCAAACAATCGCAGCACCTCCTGAAGAGGCGGTCTTTGCAGGTCCCCACTCAGCTCTTAGCTTCCAATGCCTGGTACTATTTCTAAAGGAGTGAAGCATCATTATCGCCACGAATCACACATGCTGACGGTGAAATTGCCGGGGAGGGGATATGCATTTCCAGAAGGGTGATAAACACTTATTACAAGCAAAATTCTGTATGTCTGATGATAGCCTCCTAGCAAATAATTGAACATTATTTAGAAAAAACACTTAGAAATAAATGGAAGTTTTAAGAATTTAAGGCGATAGCAGCTTTGATTCAGGACATTTAGATTCAGACACTGAAAGTACAAGTTATAGGATAAGAAAACTGAGATTGTGACCCAAATTTACAAATGTCTTATAAACATAAAGAGCCTATTGGCCTCTGTATCTCCCTAACACATTCACCTCTCTCCACAGAGGAGCCAAAGTCAAGAATTTATCCAACCGGACTCTTTTCAGCCACCTACTTTCTGGTTCCACAAAGGAGCTATGCAAAAACCTCTGCCTCTCCCCACTACATTTTCCTTCACCTCTTAGGGCCCTCTGGCATTCTTTCTCACACTCAAATCTGCGTCCTCTTTTACCACAAACTTTATAGCTCACGTAACACTGCTTTTCTCTACCTTCTTTTTGTTTGTTAGTCTAAAACCTCCCAAGCCAGGACCAAGGTGTACAAGAGTGGTGATAGCAATGTGTCTAATGAGGAAAAAGAACAACCAGAAGGAATAATTTGTGCTTTTTTTGGATGATCAGAAGATAGAAATAAAAGTTACTTGTAATTCCTCTCCCCAAAGAAAATGAAAGTTGGCATTTTGGAAAATCATAGGTTTTGAATCAAATTGAAAGTGACAAGCAATCCAAGGAATCATCCTATAGCTCCCTGGGCATGTGTGGAAAGTCCCTGTACAGGACCAAGAAACTTCCCATCTCTGTCTTTACTCTCTATTTAGTAATCTACTTTTTAAAAAGCATCAACTTTTGACATTGAAGACTTTTTTCTAAATGCTTGGTTTTTCAGGTTTGTTTGATTACAAGTCTTGCATAAAAAATTGAATATTTTTTAAAATTTTATTTTTAACTGGCAAATAATAATTGTGTATATTTATGGGGTACAATGTGATGTTTTAATATATGTATACACCGTGGAATGTTCTTAAATCACCTTATTATTCAGTTAGGTTTATTTAGCCCTGAGGTTTTTTAGAAACTTTACCACATTTTTCCTTGGGGAGATCGGTTCTAAATTTAAAAAATAAAAGTTAACAAACTTCTTCCAATCACAAGCTTTGGACTGCCTGTCTATTATTGCTCATTCTTTGATAATTTATTTCACATTCCTTTGACATTTCACCTAGCCAAATTAAGAACTATTGTTTCTCTATTACACAGTGCTACATCAAGGTAGGGTCATCAAGATACTTATTGTTCCACTAGTTTGGAAGGTGTTGCAATGAAGATGTAGAGTCCAAACTCTGCCTCATCGCCTACAGTTAACAGACTATATTTCCCAACACCTTCCTTATCTCTCTGGCCGCTGTCCCTAAATAAAATTGTGCATCTACTGGGACCATACCCCCAAGCTTCAGCCTTCCTCACAAACCTCTTCTGTCCCTCCAGTGCCTCAAGGGCCTGCTTAGAAATAACAAATCGTGGAGGTAAAGAAAGACATGATCTAAATGGCCCAGCAGATTGATGGCAGGACTAGAGGTATAAGTTCTACAGACTTAAAATTGAACGTCACCAGTTCTGATTATTTAACGACATCCAAGGACACAAGTCGCTGGAGTTCAGGCAAAAGTCAATGGAGTTGAGAAAATCAAGAAAAGCTGAGGAGTTGAAAGGGTTGTGTGGAAGTTACGTAGGATGATGGCAAAATTCAGGATGAAATTGATCAATAGATTTCAGGAAGGGAGAGAAGTGGATGTAATCAATGAAGTGAGCACCAAACTAGCAGAGATTTTTACATCAACATCTAAAAGAATCAGCTCAGACATCATCTTTTCCAAGAAGCCTGCTCAGACTCTGCCTCCACCAATTGCATGAAGTGAATTATTGAATGTGTTCATAGCACTCTTCAAGTTTCTACTGTATCACATACCAAGTGGTGTCTTTTAGTTTATATTTCCTCTAGACTATGAGCTTTCCTGTTACCTGGCGTGTAGAAAAGGCCAGCTAAAAATCTGTAGTACTGAACCTTCCCACCATCCTCTAGTGCCTCCCTCCAGTGCAGTTTGTATTGATGATTTTCTCATCACCCTCGCCTATTCCAGATGTTCAAACAAATGAAAGTCATTACAGAGGACGTTCAACTTATCACTGTAGACGTTAAAAAGAGTTCATGAGTGTCGAACTTCGTGTCTTAACTATCAATTTCAATATCCTGGTGGTGATATCATACTATAGTTTTTCAAGAGGCTACCATTGAGGGAAACTGGATTAAGGGTACATGGGAACTTTCTGTACTATTTCTTACAAATTTATGTGAATTTACTATTATTTTAAAATCAAAATATTCACATACAAAATGTGTTTTCCAAGAACATATACAGAAAATCGGCACTAAACAGATTATAGTGACTAAGTACTGGTAGGGAATGTGAGGGGAACAGGAGTGAGGATTAGGATAAAGGATATATGTTCTCAATAAAAAGAAAAAATTTTTAATTATTTTTAAGAAGCCGTCTCAATGCAGTTGATTCACTCTTAGCTCATTACTGGTTATCCGATGAGCCTGTAATAGATTGTTGAACAGGATCATCACTGTGGAATCGGATTCCCTACTGAATGCACCCAAAGTCATAGATTGGGGGTCATAGCCAAAACAGAAACAAAAACAAAAAATCTCTCTATCATATGAAGTTTATATCATGTCCATGGAACTCCAGATATAGTCATAGGCATCACAGAATTGATTCAGGTAGGCAAAATGTAGTTTCAGGCCAGGCGAGCTGGTTCATACTTGCAATCCTAGCACTCTGGGAGGCTGAGGAGGGAAGATCACGTGAGGTCAGGAGTTCGAGACCAGCCTGAGCAAGCGAGAGACCCTATCTCTACTGAAAATAGAAAAATTAGCCAGTCATGGTGGTGAGAGCCTGTAGTCCCAGATACTGGGAAGGCTGAGGCAGGAGGATCACTTGAGCCCAGGAGTTTGAGGTTGCTGTGAGCTAGGCTGACACCACAGCACTCCAGCCTAGGCAACAGAGTGAGATTCTGTCTCCAAAAAAAAGTGTGTGTGTGTGTGTGTGTGTGTGTATATATATATATATATATATATATGTATGTATATATATATATATTTTTAAAGTGTATAAAAACTATATATATATAGTTTCATTTTAATTCCAGATGTCCTGTATTTACACATCAACTGATACAATTGTATTTACACATCCACTGATGAGTCACTGTTTACAAAAACCACTGTCACTATGGTAACAGTTAAGTTTACATTGCAAAATCCCATGTTTTCTGCAGTTATGCTAACTGGCTCATTTTAATTGCTTGGATAATCAACTTATAAAGGCACATTGCCATCAAATAACAATATAAGTTCAGTTTAATAAACTAATTGTCTTACTATTTATGTCTTTTAGTTCTCCTATTAATTTTTGCTTTCATAGCATTATATTTAAAGACAGAAGAGGAGAATTTTGTGGTAAGGATTTTTAGTAGAAATTTTAAATAAGAAGTTACTAGGGAAAATTGCTTGCAACCTTCAGATCCAATTCTGGAAAGGTTTTATTAAGTTTATCAACACTTTGGGGGCATATGAGAAAACAGAAAAGTTCAACAAACTCAGGCTCATTTGATCTTTAAGAACATATTCATTTAAGAAGCATCTATTCAACAATCACTATAGGCTGGGAACTATAGTAGATACTGGTAAAAAAAAAATGTAAATGACACAAAATCTCTATCCTCACAGAGCTCAAAATCTAATAAAGAAGACAAGTAAACAGAAAATTACCACTTAACATGAAAAGGAATAAATAAATATATGAAGCAAAATCCTATGTAAGTAAAGAGTAAGGTAAGAGAGAGTTGTCACTTGTTCTGCGGGAGCCAGGTGGGAGTGACATTCACACTGTTCTTTAAAAAGGAGTAGGCATTTGAGTGACAGAGAGGAGAGTGAAGTGCATCTGAGACAAGGAGACAGGTATACGCAGGCTTACAAATGTGAGAGGAAACAGCATCTGCAAGGAGCTTTGACTTGCTCGCTTATAGTTTCAAATCAGAGTTCTGGCCAGGGTCCTTCTGGTTGCAATGTCATCTGGGAGAAGGCCAGGGACCACAGCATTTGTGTGGACTGGCCATCCTCCCACCTCTGTCCCCTATCTCTGTCACTCTTTTGCTTCTCTAGCTGCTCTTTCCTCCTTTCTCCTCTCTTGACCAGTTCCCCCGAGTCCCCACCACCTGCTAAATCTGCGTGGCCATAGGCACTTTCCTCATGACTGCCTTGCCCCAACGCACCCTGAACATTCAGGTCAAATGCTCACCACTGCCTTTGGGTTGCCCTTCAAATTTCTGAAAGAGAAAACCTAATAGGTTCAGCTCATAGTTTTCAGACATGTCCACCGAACATCAGGAAAGGTTTCACACGGTGAGCAACTACCCCAGTATACCATAAGAACAAAGGAGACATAGTGACCATTGAAAAAGTGACGATTCCACTTTTAATATCTAGGTACCTCATTGAAAATTCTAGGTTGATGTTTTCAGGATGAGGGGGTTCCACAATTTAGTGTTTTGCAACCCTGGCTGCATATAATAACCACTTCTGGGATGTTTTTAAACACCCAGGCAGTATGCCCAGAGATTGTGATATAATTAATTGGTTTAGGATGAGGCTCCCCAGACGATTATAATGTACAGGCACATCAAGAACCATGAAGACAATCTCTTAGTGCATTGCCAGAGAAGACAGCATCAGCTTACCAGAGCCCAGTGACTAATGAAGTCCTAGCTTTTGTCGACAGCACTGGCCACGTAGCCAGACAGTCCAGGGCACCACACTCAGCTAATCCCCCTACACCTTAGGTATATTTTGGAATTGGTGGGGGAAAGGCAGTAATAAGTTTATTTCTTCATACCTATATCCCTCCCTTCAGAAATGCAGGCATTTCAGATAATAGAATAGGGAATGAGCAAACAGAGAAGGTAGGATGGTGTATTACAAGCTAAATCTCACTGAAATTCCTGGGTTCTATTAACTGGTGGTGACATTAACTGTGTGGCCTATGCGGTGATCCTGGGCAGACGGCACCCTCCTCCCCACAGCCCCATGGGGATGTCTCCCCCTTTGGTTCAGAGCCAGTTCAATGCTCAGTGAGAAGCATCTTTTTACCTCACTCTGTCCCAGCTCCTAATGTGTTCAGAAGATTAGACAGACAGGTAGTCACCTCTTCATCTGGATTATCTGCCTGGTTAGAAAATCAATGGGGGGTTTCTTGGGGTGCTCCTGCAGGAGTTTAGAGAAACAGTTCCTTCTTCGGTTGCTCATGAGAGTGGCCCAGTCCTGCCCAGGCTATTCCAGGACTAGCAGTATAAGGTTAATTTTCTGTCCCAAAGATCTATGTTTCCTGAATCATCCAAAAACAACACTGTGAAACTAGCCTGATTTCATAAGCGATTTAGCTCAACGTTTCTTAGCACAGGCCTGCAGCCGGATATTTATCCTGGGCCAGGACTTCCAGAGGTATCATATGTAAATGAAGCAAAGAGGCTGACAACCAGCTCTAAGGATCCCAGTTCCGCATCCAAGCGTCGGAACTCCCAGACCCATGTGCAGAAAGGAACTGACTTATATTAGAAACTCCAGTACACAGAAGTGCTCAGGCACATGAGACTGTGGCCACGAGCACCCAGTGAACACGTGAGTTCACACGCACGTGTAGGCAGGCACACAGCATCCTGTCGCCCCGTGACTCACTAGCAACACCTACACACATCCGTGCCAGAGGGGGATAAATGCCCACTGCCTGATGCTGCCTTCACTTCCATGATGAGCAACTGAAGCTTTCTGCTCCTCTCCTCTCCCTGCCTTAGATGCCACCCTGTAGATGGCGTACCAGAAATGTGATGCCTTTGCCCCTGGAGAGGGAACTGTGCTTCCCTTAGGAGCTGAGCTCTGGCCAGCCCCATGGCCCCTCTCTCTGCCGGGTGGGAAGGGAGAGCCCCCACCCGGTGTAGGAGGAGCCGGGAGGGAACCTACACAGCGAAGGCAGGATGCAGGGCTCAGACATTTTGACAAATAATCAATCACTGGGAAAGATAGCTGTGGTGTTCTCCGAGGAACAGGACTGGACTTGTGGGAGGGGCTGGGGTTGGCCTACTGTTTTTCACTACAGGCGCTTTAGTACTATTTGTTCTGCTTAAACATGTGTATGCTTTACTTTGATTTTTAATTTTTTTTAAATTATCTTACCCTTCAGGAAACCATTTTACAATTTTACCATGCTTGACTCTGGACATTCAATTAAGGTCCAATAAAATTAACATTCTGTCAGTGTCCTTCTATTAAGGACATTCTAGGACGCTTCAGTAACTGAGCTATCAATACTGAGCTTGGGCGACTTGGCCAGTCATTAGTTCCTGACCACAGAGCCCTAGACCAAGGAAAGGGAAAATATAGTAATTGTGTTTTGCTTCTACAAGTGATAGAGCATAAAACAATGGTAGAATAACCACACCGAAAGACTGTCTGTTCCTTACTTAGTATATTGGCCTGAGAAATCCAGTTTTACCTCATTTCAAGCAGGACACTGTTACAGAGTTCAGATGGAACGGCCAGCAGCACATCATGGTACATGGCTGCGATCCAAGTGATTTGGGTTGAGCCTGAATTAGCCTTTGCAATAGGCTCTGATGGACCTTTCCAACATTTGTCTCCCAATATTTTCATTCAGGAATCCCAGTTCCAGCCACACTTGTCTTCTCACTATCTTCTATTTAAGTTCTACTTGCTCTAGCCTCACTACACTTGGTCACATCTCCAACTGTCTCCCCACCCAGCTCCTTTTGCTCTCCCCATTTTCCTGAATGCTCCTCATCTTGCACCACTCAACAGATCAGCTTCTTATTGCAGACCCGTGATGTGCAGAACAGCGTTGGGTGCTGCAGAAGTTAGTCCTCTAGGAGCTTTATGTTTCATCAGAACATGAACAAAGGTAGGCAGGTAACTACAATGCGAGATAAAGTGAAACACGTTCTGTAAAAAGGAACGCAAAATATTGAGTAGAAGTGAGGGACGTGAACGACGATCAGAGTTCGGGGATGAAGTTGCAGCTGGACACTAAGCTATTTTGGCACCAGAGTGATCTCTGAGGCAGGGGGAGGTATAAACAGAGAAGTCCCTAAATGATCATTTTAAAAAGTCTTTTTATTCTCAGGACTGGGAAAAATAGGACTGATAAGAAGAGAGGGGCCTTGTAATAAAGTGATCCCCCTCCTTTTTTGCTGTGGTGTGTTTCTTGTTATTGTTACTGTTGTTTTGACCTTTTTGTTGTTGTTGCTCTATTCATTATTTCACAGAAGGAAGGGAAGCACACAGTTGGCCAATTTTGCCATCTTGAGCTGAAAGCCCGCAATAACAAAGACTCTGATGGAGATTTAAAGGACTGTTTCTAAAGGAAGAGAGTAATTCTGGAATGAATTATTACTTCCCTGGCACCACCCCATTCCCAGCCCAACCTAGGCCCCTGGAAATTAACCTGGATGCTGGAGGACTTTGCAAGTTAGAAACTGAGACAGGGGGAATTAGAGTGATCTGTCACCTTGATTTGTCCAGAATCAAGGAATCTCCCTTTTCAGTTCTGGACAAACTGGGGTGAGTTGATCACCCTAAAAAGGGTGGAATGCAGAAAGTGGACAGAAATGCCAGAGCTCTGATATCAATTATTTCTCTAAATTCTCTCAAAATGTGTCCAGGGCTGGGAAGCAGACATTTATAAGGAAAGTGTGGGTGAGATAGCTGTGTGTACAACCCAGACAGAGGAAGGTTTTGGTTTATGTGAGGGTTTCTATCCGCAACCATTCACCAGTTGAACCAGAGCCCCAACGACTTACCAGGCAAGTGTCTGGGGTACACTCCTGCAGATGCCTCAAGTCAGAAGGCAGGGGTGGAGAGGGAGAGTGGGAGACTTGGATCAGGGCAGTGCCAGGCTGGCAAGTGGAAATTCAACAACGGCTGTTTGACAGGATCACAGTGGGCGAAATGGCAAGGAAGGAAAGGAGGAGAATTAAACTGACCTCTCACATCACACAAGGACATTATTTCATCCACAAAACCAGGAAGAGAAGCCTGTCTCCTGTCCTGAGGGCATATTCATGACATTTGCCATTGTGTAGCTACCGTTGACTTTTCCTGTAGAAGCAGAATCTGTCTAAAAGGACATCTGGAAAGGTAAGAGGGCGTGTTGGAAACCCTGCCAACCAGCCTGAAGGGACTCCCAAACCACTTCTTCCTCCTGATTCCTCCAGAAACCCCGCTGGGCAGTGCTGATTCAGGCATCCCCCTGTACTTAGTGGAGCTGCTGTGTCGGCGCTTAGCCCAAACTCTACATGCAGAGAGTGGCCACTAAGATTAATCTGTCATTTGAAATTGTGAGAGGCAATGTGGTGTCATGAGGAGAGGCTGGCTTTTGTAAGAGAGAGCTAGCCATTTGATCTGGCCACTTACTACCTGTATTATTTTGAATACATTCATAAATTTCTATGATCCTTAGTTCTCTCATTGGTAACATTAGCTTAATAATACGTATCCCATAGGGATTTTGTGAGATACGGATGTAACCATCTGAAAATGCCAAGCACAGTGTACATGAGGAAGGGAAGTCCCTTACTTCCCCCATACAGTGGCCCCATCCAACTCTCCATCTGTGTGTGTGACCGTGAGTGGGTGACTGTGCACCTGTGATGCTGTGTGTGTGTGTGCACAGGGCTCTTCAGATGACCCTCTGGCCTACAGTCTAAGCTGCGAACAGAAACTCTCTCTTTTATTTGCATCCTCCTCCAAAAGCTGTATTGAAAGCCCGACAGGCTCTACTTCTCCATCTCCCCCATAGAGCCCCGTGCTCAAGTTCACACTTGTGGTTTCCATCCCATTGTGCAAAGGGGGACAGAGCATGTTTCTTTCCAATTCTAGGGGGACATGAAGCTATCTCTGCCTCTGAGACATCCTGCTCCAATGTCTTTCTTTGTGGGGTCTATACAATTGAGTCAGAAAATGGCCCTCTCTGCCAGTTCCAGATACTCGGATCACTTGTTGAAAATGAACCCAAGACTCTCCTTCCTACAGCCCTTCCCAGCTCAGGCTCTCTTTCCTCACCCTGTTCCCTGTTTTCACTTTGCTCCATACACAATGAACTCATCAGGAACATGAATGTCCCCAGAAAAAGATCTCCACAGGACAGGGCCAGCACACTTCTGGAGGAACTGGAAGTTTGAAGAAATCCTTTAGAAGTGTCAGCTCATGGCTTCAATCTATGAAAGAGAAGAAATTCTCAGGCTTCTAAAAAAAAGAGGGGGTCTAGAACTGAAGAACCTTATTTCTCAATAAAAGTGGCATGTCATCACCTCAGCAGTGGGCCAAAGACACCCATCACCCCAGTCTCAGCTGTCTCAGGCTGGGGAGTGGGAAGGTTGCTGGCCACAAAAGTGTATTTGAAGGAGGAGTGGCACATGGGATCTGAGCTGCATGGTATACTAAGTCCTGAGCAAACACCACCACCACTAACAGATGCAAAATCTGCTGTGTTATGTTGAACTTTTAAGATTCACCTATTCTTTCCTCAAAACTAAAAAAATCACTTCTAAGCTTTTAAGAAATTTAAATTCTGGAAGAAGAGGAGAAGAATTAACTCATTTATTCTTTCAACAAATTCACTGATGGCCTACTATTCGACAGCCACTGTTCTACACCTTCTGGATAAAGCAAGAAATGAGAGATAGAAATTCCCTGCCCTTTAGGACTTACGTCCTATTGGAGGGACAAACAAATTATAAGGAAATATATAATAAAATACTGGGTAATCATAAATCCTATGGAGAAAAATAAAGCATGGCACAGAGACGAATAAAGTCTAGAAGTGATCATTGAAACAAGGCGATCATGGAGAAGCTCCCTGAAAAGAAAACATTTGAGCAGAGTGAGCCAGACATGCATCAGCCTAAGACAGGAAAAAACAGCAAGCAGGAAAATAAACAGCAAGTTCAAAGGCCCTGAAGCAGGAGTTTGCTTTAGAGTGTTGCAAGAAGAGCAAGAAGGCCAAAGTGAACAAGGAAGAATTAGAGAAAACAATAGGGAGTTGAAATCAAGCACTTCCATAGTGCCTAGATCTTCTAGGGCTTCCTAGGCCATGACCAAGCAGAGGCATTGAAATTTATTCTATGTATAATGAAAAGCTTTCAGGAAAGGATTTTTTTTTTTTATGAGGGGCTATAAAATCTGATTTATTTTTTTTAAAGGATCACGTTTTCTGGCTCTTATACATAAAATAGAATGTATGAGGGTGAAAACGTCAGCAAGGAGAAGAGGTAGGAAGTGCTGCCGTCTGTAGCCCAGGCGAGTGATGCCTGTGGTTTGACCAAGGGGGTGGCATTGGAGGTAGGAGATGAGACCTCGTGATTTGCTGGTGGATTGGTTGCGAGTCGTGAGAGACGAGGTATCGGTGGTGACTCCGAAGTTTTGACCTGGGCAGCTGGATTCTTGAAGAAACAAACCATTTGCAGCAACGTGTGGAGTGCTGGAGAAGAAGCGGTTTAGGGATGTGGGAATCAAGAGATCTAAGCTGGGCATGTCAGTGTGTGATGTCCTATAACACCCAGGGAAGCTGCTGTGTAGGCAGTTGGATGAAGGAGACTGGATTGCATGGGAAAGCTCCAGGCTGAGGATGAAACTGGGGCGCCATTTCCATGTGGAGGCCAGGATGATGGACAATTCTCATTAAGTAAGAGTCATCGAACATTTAGAAGTTGAGAAGACCAGAGGAGATTCCAACAAACGAGACAGGATTATTAAATCACGTAAATAGTAAAAGTCAGAACACAATTCATAGCATAAGAGAAACAATATAGTAGTATAGTAAAAAAAGACGTTTGTTGTTTTTAATAACTCGGTGTTGGTAGGAATGTGGGGAAAATGGCAATGTCATACGCTGCTAAAGGAGATGTAGTTTGGAACAAGCGCTTTGGAACTGGAACTTTTCACCCAGTAATTACACTTCCAGGAATGATGATTTACCTATTTTTTCACTCAACCACTGTTTAATGAGACTTCTATCTTCTATATCTCAATCACTGTTCTAGACACTAAAATTATAGAAGTAAAAAAAACATATATATCTCTACCTTCCTGGTGCAAGTGAGGATCTTATTACAGTATTCTTTAAAAGAATTAAAATTGAAAACAACTAAATGTTTAAATAAGGGATTTGTTAAATAAATCATTCATGTTGTCATACAATAGAATGCTATGTAGTCTGTGAAATACATAGAAGAAATTTATTTACAGAGACAAATATTCATAATGCATTGTGAAGTAAATGATTATATTCAAAATAAGATGTGTATTATGGATGTATTTATGAATCACACGTGTTTGTGTGTGTCTGTGTGTGTGCATCAGGATAATTTACTGAGATATTGATTTCTAGGTCTTGTTGCTGCTGTTGCTGCTGTAGGAATAAGCGAGAGATATCATGCCTTTCCATCCTCATATGCCTTTGTGTCTGAGTCTGAGTTCCATAACTGAAGTTGTCTCTCAGATACTTGGCAGTTCCGGGTATGAGAGTGGGTGTACAGACTCAAAGAAAGAGGCTGGCGTTATGGGTGGAGAGGGGACTGCTGAATTCAGTTGGAGTAGATAGAGCATTAACTATAAAGCAAAAGGCTGCTAACTGTAAACACTAAAATTAAGAACTTCTTTGGAAGAATTACAAGCAAAAAAAGATTTTAAAAAAAGAATTTCTGTTCGTCAAAAGATATGCAAAGCAAGATAAGGTGGAAGATGCAATCTTCAAAAAAGTTCATATGTGAAATATTAATATATACAGAAATCCTACATCAATAATAAAGACAAGCAACCCAATTGAAAAATGGGCAAGAGCCTTGAACAGGCACCTCACAAAAGGGAATGTACGATATCCGGAAAACATATGAAAAGGCTAAAGACCATTAGTGCTCACAAAAATTCAAAGTAAAATCACAATAAGCTCCAACACATATCCACCGGAAAAGACACAGTTAAAAGAATTAACCATATCAAATATTGGCAAAGATGTCAAGCGGTATGTAAATGGTCACCGCAACTTTCGGAAATATTTTGGTATTCTTGTGAAATAAAATTTAAAAGCCATTGGAATCCCTAAAACACTTTAAGCTATTAACAAAAGACCATGAGATCTGTGGAGAAAAAGGGGAAATCTTTATTTTGTATAAAAAACAATCTGCAGATTGTGGAGTCCCAGCCTCCGGTGTGAACCAGAAACGCGTTTACAGATAATAAAGGTGAAAACCGCAGGGAGGGCAGAGTCGGGGGACTAAGGAGCAGGGTCTTGACTGATGACCTTTGAGCCCCAAGTCACCAGCCTCTCTTAGTGGCCTAGTTCCAGATGGTCAGCTGGTGGTCAGCAGGGGAGTTCCCAGCTACGGTCTGTCACCCCACCAAAAACAGGATCTGGTTTGGCTTGATTGTCGACAGGGAGGTCCTGTGACACTTTTACAACATCTTTCTGAGAACACAGAGTATGTGACCACTCCCTCACCCAGCCACGCTGTCTCCTTCTATTTAACTTTGAGCACCTCAATCAGCCACCGGGAGTCCAATTTGTCTGCTGGCTGGGGCTTAACTTTACTAAAGTCAATCTTGAGAGAGAAGTGACTGTGATCTGAGTCACTAGCATGTTTGCAGTTCTGCTTCTCATATTATAACTTACCTATCTTCCTCATTGTTCTTGTTCTGTAAATGATGAGGAAAGATGAGAGACCAGGCCACCCGTTTCCAGGCACTGGCCTCTGTTACAGATTAACTGCCTCCTCTATTGTCCTGCACCCACCTCAAACCAGATGGGCCCAGAACAGAGACTTCATGGCAGGGACAGCTTGAGTGTGGAATATTAAATGTACTTTTCCTGAAAGAAAAAGACCACCTCGACTAATCATATCATTGGTAACTATAAACTAAGCCTTACACAGAAAGATGTTGAAATTCTCTTAAACTTCCATAAACTTTGTCTATATAAATGATCCCAAACTTCTCTACTTTGGAACACTGACTTCCAATCTTTGACATCTGCACTTCCTGGGTGGGCCCATCCTCAACCTTTGCACTTGAGTAAACACTTTAAACTAGACTCCTATCTTCTTGATTATTTTAAATTGACATTCTCTACTAAAAATGAAGATACACAAACCATACATGTATGGTAACACAGCAACTTCACCAGATCTACTTCCCTTTCTTCCTGGGCAGGGAGGACTAGTCTGCATTTCCCAATCTCACTTGCAGTTTGCTTGGACCACATGACTGCACCGTGCCCATGGGGACACACAATGAATGGCAGAAGCCACTTCTAAATCTTGCCCATTAAAAAAAAAAAAAAATCCTCCATAATTCTCCATTCTCTCTTTCACCTTTATAACCTGAATACTAATTCCTGAAGGAAACCAAAATATTTTGCCCTAAAATACGCTTCTTTGCCATACTTTGAGATGGCTGTTCAGAGGTCCTACCAACAGAAGTAGCTCTGCAAACTGTTTTTTTAGGGGAGGCTTGCCTCTATGGAGAATCTGCATTGAGGCAGCCAAGCTTTTCTGAGATCCTCCCTTATCCGGATCTAGGAAAGATTAAGGGACAGTCTAACACCTTTAAAGGTCTGTAAGAAACATTTACCATCTATTCTCTCTGAGGGCTGCTACCTGTGAGGTTTTTTCTACATAACAAGACCACCTTTGTCAGCCAGACCTCCTCTTCTCTCCCTCCTATAACCTGTCTTGCCACCACAACCTGATTTACCACCATAACCTGGTTTTGGCGGTGCTCCAAGCCCGCATTCCTTCTGTAACCTCAAGATGGTATATAAGCTTCTGTGCCCCATTGGGGTGTTGGTGGCAATCACTGTGTAGTTCTCCCCTGTGTTTGTTAATAAATTTATATGCCATTTCTCCTATAAATCTGCCTTTTGAAAGTTGTTTTTTCAGCAAACCTTCAGAAGGTGAAGAGGAAGTTTCATCTTGGCCCATACATGCCCCAGGTGACCTTAGAAATGACACTAAACATGACAGAGTTTCTAAGAATAGAGTCACACTCCAGCCCCTCTCTCACCTCTGGGAGATTTTACTTGGATGTAATTCCCTCTAGTAAACAACTAGTACATCCTGAGTATACACTAATGTCCTTGTACAAGTCCTATAGCACTCAGGCATTTATTAAGCAAGAGGAAATAGAGCAGTGATTCCAATGGCCAACTTTGGATTCATTTCTATCTAGGTTCTAATGGCTTAGCCTAGTTATATGGCCAAACCAAACTGCAATACCTTTGTCCTTTGTTGGCTATATGACATGAACAAGTTATTAAAACCTTAGTTAAGTTTCCTTTTCTCAACTTTAAGATGACATTACATCAAGAAACAGGAAGGCAAGTGTTTAAGGACATAGACTCTGCTATCAGACTACTTGATTATAAACTCTCAGCTCTTCCTGTTATTAACTTTGCAACTTGTTCTCACCAGTAGACAGTGTAGTGGCTAAAATCTCAGATTCTAGAGTCAGACTGTGTTGAAATTCTGACTTTATACAAAGGTGTATCCATTAAGTTAATGACATGAAGCATTAGGGCTCCTCACTTACAGGTGCCTCTTCCAAGGTCCTGTATCTGCAGTTTATATTTGTAAGTCTGTACACTATTTCTGAAAGAGGCTCTTCAATATCATAAACCAAAACTTTCAGATTCCACAAAACCTGGATCCAAAGTGGACCCCACGAGTTATTGCTCTATGACCTGGGCTAGATATTTTATCTCTTCTATGTCTCTGTTTCCCCATTTGTAAAATGGAATAAAAATGGCATCCCACTTTATAAGGTTGTTATGAAGATTGAGTTAATACATGTAAAGTGTTTAGAACAATGTTATCCACATGATATATGTTCCATGTGTGTTGGCTGCTATAACTCCTTTTTTTATTTATTCCTTATCTTCCTCTTTCATGGGTCTTGTGAAGTCTAGGGTCACCTTTCTCTTTGTAAATTTAGCCTGTGGCAAGCCTCTCCTTAATTACCAATCCCTTACCTTTGTGGCTTTGCAGTCTCTTCTATAAGCCTCCTAAATTGTTTACAATCTGATTTTATCAACCCCTATTTGGCTTCTTAAACCTACTAGACTTGTTCATTATTTACTGCATGACAATTTCAGTTTGTTTTCCCCTTAATTTCTTCTTCCTCAAGGGACCTCAGAGTTTTCTCTTAAAATTTTCAACTGATTCAATGAGGCTCACCCATATTATGGAGGTAATCTGCTTTACTCAGAGTTTACTGATTTCAGATGTAAATGTGAATCATATTTTTTTTAAAGAAGTCACAGCAACATCTAGACTATTGTTTTACAAAAAGCTGGGCACCATGCCTTGCTAAGTTGACACATAAAATTAACCATTACACCAGCATGGCCTTCACATTACTTAAGATTTATTTGTCAGGTACATTGAAGGGTTCTGAGTAGCACAGTGTCCTGCTGGCTTACAGGAGATCAGCCTCTTTCCCTTCAATAAGTTCTCTTAACCCATTGTCATCTGTCTCTCTCTGAGCATTGTCTTGACAAGAGCGCTAAAGCTAAATCTTCAAGGGCAGGGCTGTGCCTTCAAAAGGAGCTAAATCTCAGTAAAAAGCTCTTCCTAGATTTTCCCACATGGACACTTCATAAATTCTTTGGCCTTGTGCCTTGGTCAGTCTAGCTAGTATGTCCCTCTGATGGAAATTATTCAAGTAAGTACATAAGAGAAGGACCAGTTAAAAAGAAAATTTAAATGTGGGAGAGTGCTTATGAAGGAGGATCATTATCACCTGGGCAAGGTAAAGCAAAAGCGTTATTCTTGAGTCCATGAGACCAAAACAGAGAAGAAAGCATGTGGCCCCAATAATAGCTGAAGTTTTAAGGGAGGAATGACATGAACGATTTCCAATCCAAAGGAACAAGGAGGCAGATGCAGGAATGAAAGAAGCAGGTAGAACAATTTTGAAAGATACATCCAGAAACTGTAAGTACACGCCTAGACTTTAATTCTGAATCCCGGATATAGCAACATATGTAGGTAACTCCTAAACTCTAATATTCACTCTCTTGCCAGAGAGGCTCTTCCAGGGCTGCAATTTGTCATGCAAAGGATAGGAACAAATCCCACAGTGTCATAACTCATAGGTAAGGAACAGATTTAATTTAGTAAAGAGAAACACACAATGGCAGTGTCAGCAAGAGCAAGTCTCCCCATCATCCCAGAAAGAGGAATTCCAGGGCCAGGACATCTCCCGGACACAACTGTGGTTCTGTGTTAGTGGAGGGGTTCTTTCCTTTCATGAGTCTTCCCATGTGCCTTATGCTGTAAGACAAGTGTGAGCATAACAGAGGGAATGGCCTGGAAAAAAAATGATAAAATATTTTCTGTCTCTTTAAAACTTCCCCCACAGTTTTTAGGAACTTTGGCCTGGCCTGCATTCCTGAGGCAGGTTAAGTCTTTTGTTACAAGAGATAACTCAGCCATCCCAGGCCAGTGCCAGCTCCCCAGGTGGGCCCAGGCAGGGCTTTGTCCCTGGCAGAGATGAGATCAATAAAATATTTAACGACAATAGCCTAGAACTGTAGGGCACTCCCTTCAAAAGCTCTGTATTTCTACTTATGTTCAGGAAATTTGGATTTTGAGACAAGAAGGTCTACCATTTGTTCTCCTTTGCCAGTAAAGTAATAAACTTCTCTTTCCTTCTCTCAGACCACTTGTTCTTATTCTTCTGATGTGGCCTCAAGGAGAAGTGCTGAGATTTCAGTAACATGAGAAAGTGGCTGTGTCAGTAAGAAAATGAGCAGGCTCTTTGGTGCCAAGAAGTCTGATTTGGGGGTATCAGTTATTTAAAGGAATTGTCTACAATTAAAATAGCCTTGAGGACTGTGGGGGCCCTGGAGCCATGGGGCGTCTGTAGTATAGTACCGCTACACCTGAAGTCAGAAGGTGTAGTGGACAATGACAAACATCTTCACATCACTCAGTGCTTTGGCCTCACTTCCTCATCACTCAGAACAGCCCATCTCTTCCTTAGTTCTCCCACCTCATGGCTAGTGGTGGCCGCTGGGAAGCCTTGATCATCCTAGTGCTCCAAGAAATTTTTTGAATGGCATTGCCTCTTAAACTTACTATAAGGTGATCAGGCAAATGTGTTCTAGAGCTGTGGTCTGAAATCTGCCCACACAGTGGGGCTCTCCGTCTTCAGAGATTAGGGGAGAAGTGGCTGAAGCTAAGACTGACTACACACAGCAGGACAGACAGACATATAATAAGGGAAAAGAAAACCATCTCTTTAAGCTAGGGAAGGACTGGTGTGTCTTTTGAGGTACTGACCATTTTGAGAAACTCTGATGCTAAGAAAATAAGGAAGGCCAATCTGACTCCTTTCTTAGACTCTGACATTTTAGCTGAATGTTGATTTTTTTCCCCGTAGAAAAACAAACGTTGGCTCAAGAAGGAAAGATCATGAGTGGGGAGGGCGATCTACCTCATGAATTTACCTGGCAGCTCTTGCACTTCCTGGATCTGCATATAAGAAGTGTGCTGGGCACCTGGGACACCACTTCCCTGGGACAGATCACCTTCTGTTTCCTCTAGCATGCATTCTCTCCAGCTCCTGTTCAGGGCCAGCACCGGCACCCTGCTCCTGGTTCTCTGCCTGCAGGTGTGGACCAGCAAATCTCAGGAAGACACGGAAGACACGTGAGCAATGCCCCTCTCCTCCCCACAGAAAAGCTTTGCAGGCACTGCTCCTCTCCTAACCTGCAAATCTGCACATCCCTCTCGGAAGATTTGTTTCAACTTCCCAGCACTCTAGCCCCAGGAGCTCCCATAGACCTCCTGCCAGGTTCTACTTCTCTCCCCTCTCTAGGCTGCCTGTGGAACTGAGGCTCCAAGTGTACATATGGACTGTAATTAACAATTAGTCTTCCTCCTACACTCTGATCTGCATCTTATTCATAATCTGCACCTTGGTTCAGATTTCTGTTCAGTATACTTTACCCTCTCACACTTTGCCCCTAGAAAAGAAGGGTTAACACGTCTGTGAGTTGCAATAGTATCTTTGGGCAGCTGTGGCAGGATTCGCTGAAAGATGAGAGACCCTGGCCACTGTCCTGTGGTCTGAGGTTGAGCTAGCCTGGCAGCTTCAACATTTGTCCTATCCTAAAGCCTGACAATGAATACTAGGACCTCCTGCCCCCACCTGCCCTGGGACCTGAGAGCACAGGTTCAGGAGCCAACTTATTGAGGGTACACATTTGAAGGAAGCAGGGAAATTGCGGCAAGTAAAATAGTGTTAAGGTGAAGGGAAAACTTCCCCTTTACCCTTGGAAAATTCAATGAAAAATCAACTCATAATAAAAGAGATTAATACGAGAAAAGCTATATGAATTTATTTTAACATGTATATAGGGGACCCCTCATAAAATGAAGATTCAACTCTTCAGTGAGGTACAGAGGTTTTTAAAGAATGGGGGCTTGGAAGCAGAAAAACAGGTTTTGGGAGGGAGAGAGGAAGAGGCTTGCGTAGTTTGAAAGGAAATGTTTCTTTTCAGACCTTAAAAAGTGTCAGACTCTCAATTAATATCTTTTCTGATCCAGGGGAGGATAGACCTGGCTATATTCTGTACAGATGTAAATTTACACCACCACCACCCACACACAAAAGACAGCTTTGCAGTGTTACTTCTATCTGTGAGGCTTCTGAGGCCATCTTAAAATATGGTAAAGAAACATATTTGGGGATAAAACATTTCTAATTTCCTTCAGTAGAAAATGGGGCCAGGGTCTGAGGAGAAGCAGGGATACCCAAAAAACCTGGGGAGTTTTCTCTATAGCAGCAGCATTTGGAGTGCTGGGTTTCTGGGTTGTGGTCCTGGAGGTGCTCTCTGTGACATGGCCAGATGTCCTGTCCTGGAGGAAACTGTCCGGGGTATTGACAAGCTGGCGTCATGGAGACAAGTGTCCTGAGAAACCCTGCATGGAGACAGGTTCAGAGCCGGCTAACACTCCACTTATCCCTGAGGAGAGCAAGTTGTTGAAATAAGCTGTGCTAATCAGACTGAACAACCATCCCCATTTGCCCAGGACTTCCCTGCTTTTAACGCTGAAAGCCCCTCATTCCAGGAAATCCTTCAGTCCTATCAGCTGGTCATCCTACCAATCCTAAACTCATTCACAAATTGAGAGATTTTGAAGATGCTTAGGTCTTCACACCCCTTTTCTATGCACCGAGCACTACAGCAATTGCTGAGATGTTTTGTCCTAGGGAAATGGGGCTGTGAGCATCCAGGGCTAAGAAACCACATTCCCTCTGTCCCACCCAACCCCAAGGCAATGTAGCCAGGAGTTCCTAGGAAAGAGAAAGTAACTCTCCTGGCCCTGAACCCAGTCCTCACTGATGGAAGAGGAATATCGAACCATTCTCTCTGCCTCCATTTCTTTTTTCTATCAGACTGTGGTGTGTGGTCTGAACGTAGAGTGGTAGCTAAAGTTCCCAAACAGAGCTGGGTGTCCAAATCCCCTACAGAGCTGAATAGACACAAATTCCTAGACCCTATTCAGGAACAAAAGGAGGAATACCTTCAAAGATGGTCCTACAAACTCCTTTAGGGCACTGAGATGTTTACTGAGTTAATGTGATTCTGTTGATAGGAAATTTTCTTCTAATGATGACTTGAGTGTCCCACTCAGCAGACAATCAGCAGAGCCTGTAGGATGTTATTAGGAAATGATATGTGGTATCATACTTTTTTTCTTTTTCTCAAATTTGTTTTTTTTCAATGGAAGGAAAGAAAATGCTCAGTTTTTAATGAAGCGCCCTAAAACTAAATCTGTATAAGGCAACCAAACCAACAACACACAAAACTTCCAGGGTTCTGACGCTGAGCAATTGATCCAACCCCCATTGTCTCCCCTCTCGCTCCACCCTCGAGCCCACTGCCCTGCTTGTGGCAGCTCCTCTCTCATGCATTGGTCTCTGATCTCTGTGTCCTGTTTCTCTCTTCCCAGACCCAGAAGGGCACTAATAATGAATGTAGAGGTGCCCAGGAGAGTACGGGCAAATCAGGAAATCACCCTGAAGCTTAACCTTCAAACAGAATTGAGAGAATGTATGGTGGTAAGTAGAGGCTTGGGGGCATGATTTAAAAAAAAAAAAATCCAGCTCCTTGATGATGAATACAGTTTAATTAATCTCTCTCTTTAATATTGTACATTAGACTTAAAACATTCTCCTATATGTTATGCTACTTGCACCACAAAACAACTGTAGGAGTGGGGCAGATGACTTCTCATTTTACAGATAAAGAAACTCTGATCCAGAGAGGTCTAGGAAGGAAGAGAAAGAGAGAATGAAGAGATGAGAAATGAGAAGGATGGAGAACAGAAAAAGTTCCTCCAAGGTCCTGAGCATGATGGGTTTGAGATGGAGGTGGAAGGGGGGTTCTCAGAAGAAAAAAAAAATGCAACCCTATTCAGTAGGTTGAGGCAGATGGGAATAAGAGGATGGTCAGGATATATGATTCTTCCTCTCCAATAAGCCCTGAGGGATTATGCTTTCTGCCCGTCTTCTGCTCTTTTGCTCTCGGTCACAGCAGTTGACTTTTATTCCAGCCTCCTCTCCCTGACAAGGAGCTCACATGCATCTCTCCTTTTCCCTTTGTTCAGCTCAGTCTTGGAGGGAACTCCAATCTCTGAACTAGATCAGAGATTCTCAAAGGGTAATGTGCATAAAACTTCCCTGGGGATCTTGTTGAAATGCAGATTCTGATTCAGCAGGTCTGGCGAGAGGCCAGAGCTTCTAGATTTCTAACAAACTCCCAGAGAACACTGAAGCTGTGCCCAAGAGACCATATTTTGAGCGGCTTGGCATAGAGCATTATTCCCCTTGTCTCCTGCCGGGGGCCACAAGGAAAAGAGACCAATGCAGGTATTAACCCACAGAGACTCTTCCCTGGCCAATGTGTCTCCTCCTGGCCAGTGGTCTTCTCAGGCATCACAAACACACAATCTGCCCCTTATTAACTACCTTTGTTCTAGGACCACAACTTATGTGTCCCTTGTTCTCCCCACCTCCTGCCCCAGACCCTTCTTGAAGGACACCTTCTGTTGAGTATCTCCCCACAGCATGAGTTTCTTAATTCAAATGAGATTTAGGGACAATGGTTAAGTAGAAAAAATATTTGGGAGCATAAAGATTGCAATTCATTAAAATACATTCTAGAAATATCCCATATCTGTAAGAGAAAGATTCCTGGTCACAGAGTAAAGATTATCACAGCTGCTTTGTCAAATTTTTCTGTTTGCAGTTCAAGAATCTGAGCCATGGGCAATAATTTGGTGTGGGAGGGAAGCTGGATCATAATTTTTCAGTTTTGTGTTTTGCTTATCATACCTACAGTTGAGAATGAGAATGTATAAATAATGTGTATATAAAATTTTGAGAATAGTGGTAGTTTCTCGTGGTGATAGGTAATGAAAGTACATTTTCATCTCTGAAAATGTGAGAGTATAATACAATGAGTTTGAATCTACAAAATGACATGTGATATAATTTTGTGCTATTGTGATTAACAAAAATATGCTTTTAAGAATCATGCTATGGGACTTGAGTTTTCTAAAATGAAAAAAAGAAACAAAATAAAAATAAAATTAAAAAAAATAAATAAAAGTTAATTTTTAAAAATTTTATATAAAAATAATTTTAAAAAGAATCATGCTAGTACAATATTTAAAGTGATTTTTTCAAAACCTACCAAAGTACAAGTAGGTCTACTACCCAAGTACAAGTCTAAAGAATTCCTTAGACTAAGTAATTTTGCAAACTAGAAAGAATTTATAGGAAAGGAAAATTTGTTAGCTCTAGTCAGCCAATTTTTATTTATAGTTATCAATTATAAAATATAGCTATAAAAATATCTTTTATATATTTAAAATTTTAGTAAAATATAATTTGTTTATTTATATAAGTGTAAAATTTCTACCACCTATCCCCATTGTCCATTAGTAATAATGTTTTTGTGACTGAATTTTTGATAAAATGAAGTCTTAGACTCAGATTTATTTATTTTAGAATTAGAATACATTATACTGCCATCATGTATTTGAATGTAAATATTATACAGTCATTTGAGGCTGAATAAAACTTGTGGTAAACCACAATGCTTAACATTTGTGTGCTATGGATGATTTTGCTGGTTTCATGAAGTCTATGGAATGCTTATCAGAAAATTGCTTCTGAATGCATAAAGTGCATTGGATTACATAGGAAATCTACCACATTGAATAACAATGATATAATTACTAAAAACAAACTTGGGATACAGTAATATGTTTCTTTATCAACGCAGTAGCTGGAAAGGCAATATGTCGAAAATATAGACAAGTTACGTTTTATTTTATGAAGGCATCATTGATCTGTGTAATGGTCGTTATTGCTTAGCTTGAAGAAGTACATTAAAATGTGTGCTGGTCTCTGATTTTTTTTTTTTTTTTGATTATACAAATGGTGAAAATTGTGATTCATGAAGATATATTGTTGTGAATGTAATAAAAAGCTAAACAAAGCAAGGGTAGGCTTCTCTAAAGAAATACAAGAATTTTCCAAGGCATTCTGAGTAAAACTCCAATGGTGAGAATGCTTGAATTTACTGTTTGGGGCCAAAGTTTATTCCATGCAGAGTTGCCACGTATCTGAGCTAGCTGCAGGAGACGGGCAGATGGCCAGACAGCCAGATGGCCTCAGCCGTGAACAGGCAGCCTCTCTGATAACTGCCATATGTTCCAGGTAGTGACGAGTGCAGGCAGTATGTTAAGATATCTAAATCTGTAAAGTGGTAGGAACATATCTATGTTTCTTCTTGTGATAAAATCACAGACACTGCTAATGTTACTGTGGCTCCTTGATGACACTCATAACTAAAGGAATGTTAAATTTCAATTAGGGGTTTGTAAAATAAAGATGCATTTTTTTCCCACCTGAGTTCACAGACTCACTGAATTCTATCACAGATCCCTCTGGGTCCACAGACTCCAGGATAAACCCCTGTGTTAACATTAACTAGACTCCACTGACATTTATATATACAATAATCTGGGGTTTTAAATTGCAAAGCTCTCTCAAGATAAAAAAAAAAAAAAAGAAAGAAAGAAAGATATTTACATTCAAGATTCTGCATGCTTACATAACAGCCAGGCTTTGCAGATCATTGTTTCCACTTCACAACTGAGGAAAGTGGGAGTGAGAGGTATAACTTTAATCAGAAAAGGTCATAAAGTTAGGGAGAAGCACGGCTGGGACTTGGTCACAGTTCTGACAAGACCTGGCCTTTGCTCCTACCCACAAGTGGCCAGGCTGCAGTCTCACCAGTTCACAGAGTAAAAGTTAATGCAGGTCAATGCCTAAAGCTCTGGCTGGTGACTAAGGCCAACCTGCTTCCCAGATGGACAGCCACCATGGGACAAGCCCTCTTGCCCTGTGGCATCTTTGCATCTTCCTTTCCCCTCCTGGGCCTTACACCCACACTGCTAAGGCAGGAGCTTGAGGGTGTGACCCAGACTTAGCTGCTGAAATGATACTACAGAAACAGACACCTCCAGGCCTCCAACCCACCTCCACCCCAGTTCTGTGCCCTCCAGCTTCTTCCTCTCTTCTCTTTCCCTTCCCTTCACATTCCCCAGACTGATACCTGTCCTTGCTCTTCTCCCACATTTTCCTCATCAGTGTAAAGCTTATCTCAGAAGCAACATCACCGTGGATGGTCCATTTAACTATGTATTCACTTCCTGCATCTGTGAAGATTCTCCAAGAACCCTTTACTGGGACTTTCAGACTAACAGTAAGTGCAAGAGTTAGTTGTCCTAGGGAAGCACTGTCCACCAGGGAGGAAAAGCTACAAACAGAAATGTGGCTCTGGAACCGGAACCAGAGCAGAACCCTGGTGGGGGAAGGGTGGCCAGAAGGGGAGGGAAGGAGAGTGGGAGAGAAGATGCGACTGCACCCTGGTTCCAAGAGGGAGGCACTGTATGTGAAAAGCTAATATGGGAGACAGATTTGCAAAGGAACTGGGGAAGCCAAACCCCTGTGGGCAGGTTCCTGATACTAGTCGAGAAGACAGGACACAGCTGGAATGTCTAAGAGATGATCTTTGTCCGCATCTTTTTCAGGAACTATGGCACTTGCAGTAGTGGTTGATATCACTCGGGAACAAAATATCTGCCCTAATAATGAGGCTGTGATCCCCATCACAGCAAACCGGTATTATCACACTACTTCTGTAGTCGTACAATAATGGAAGTCCTTGTCTGTTCACCACACCCAGGTTGTCTCCTCTAAGGAGATTTGGCTGGAATATCTTTTGTGGTCTGTAAAATAAACTTCTTATAAGCTTCTCCGTGTTCTGTCATGTCTTCTCTACAAAAGCAGAGTGCCCCAAATTTCTAGAATATGTGACCTTTAAAGAACCTTTACAGAGGAAATTCCATGGGTTCTCACTGCCCATAGGTATGAGAAGAAGAAGAAATAGGGAAGAAAGGAGCCGTTCTCTCAGACAAGAAGAGCAGTGGCCCTAAAATTCATGTCAAAGGGGCGGCAGAGCCAGCACGGACACCCATACCTTCCTGCCACTTGGCTCGTCTGCACCCCACTGCCCTCCAGGAGCTGCTCAGGTCCCAGGGGATGGGAGTCACCCCGCAAGCAGCAGAGTCAGTGACTAATTAGCCTCATTTTCAGAACTCAATGGCTACATGTGCCCAGGGACTGCAATATTAGATGGTGCAGATATTAAACATTCCCACTATCTCAGAAAAATACTATTGGACAGAGCAGGCCTAGAGCCTTAGCAGAAAAGGCTTGCTGCCAACCATCATCATAAAGGAGCTCACATACTCTACAAACACCATTGTCACTGCTATCCTAATACTATTGAAAAATTGATAGATCTCTCTCTCTCTCTCTCTCTCTCTCTCTCTCTCAGAACAGCTTTTCTGCTGAAGTTTGCTACTAACTGCTTCATTTCTTTCCATTCCTTCAGCAAACTGGCTCTTGATTTAATTAGCTCTCTCTATGGATAGTTATTTCTTACTACTTAGCTGAAACATCATTTTACTCCAGAAAAGTAATTTACAACCTGCTGAGTACTTGTGGAAGACTCTCAGAGGAAGTAACCAGAAATGTAAAGGTAGAGAGACTGACTGGGCAGAATAGTTTGGGTGACAGCAAATGCCCAGCAGACATAAATATAAATCCAGAAAGCTTCTGTAAAATCAAGCAAGCACATCTAAGCACTTTATCTGTGGTCCTTAGTATGTGTTCAATACCTGAAAATCCCCTCATTTAGCCCCAGCTCTAAAGAATACCAGCCCTTAGACAGGGCCAACCCTTGAACCTCAGAGAAAGAAGCATAGCACTTTGCCTTGAAACCATGATATCTAGGGTTTCCACAAATTACTTATTAAAACAAGAGAATTAAATGCTAAAGGAATAAAAGTGGAGTTACAGTGAAAGGCAGCCACATCGTATTTCACCAGGCAGAAGTAAGGACAGAATGAGGTTACAGCCAAGTCTCATCCTAACCCCTTCTCCAGGAGTCAGAAGTCAGGAAAGAACCTAGAATAATTCCAGACTTTCTCGTACAATTGCAGATGTATATGCATATGTTGGGGAGGAGTCAGAACACGCAGATTTTCTCCTCGTATGAGAAGGGGACATTATGTCCACCAAAATATCATAAACATGTAAGTCTACTTTTCCCTTTCTGCACAAATATGGAAATGAAACAATTGACTGTGCTGTACCCAGTTCAAGTTAAGCCTTGAGGGGCTCACTCATGATGAATTAGATCAAGTTACCACATATTCCTCGCTCTCCAAATGGAATAATTTAAGCATAAAATGGCTCACAAAATAAAAACAAACAAACAAAACCATGGCAAAAACAAAAAGGTGGAGGACCAGCCAAGCTTTCTGATCCCTATATCTCTTCCTCTAGCAAACATGGCCCTTCCCTTTTTAGCTGGATTTTGTTGAAGTCCAAGAAGCAGCAAAATTTGACATATGTAAAACTCAACTCACCATTTCATTCTCCCTCAACCAAATCTTCTCACCATTTTATTTTTCTGTGAAAGGCATGAAACTCCATACTATTCTTTTTGTTATAACTCTTTGTTCCCTTTCTGATAAATTCCATTGGGCTATACACTCTTTGTTGATGGTCCTATGTTGGATGACATTTTGAAATACAAACACACTTTTAATTCTTAGTAATTA
Organism: Lepilemur ruficaudatus; assembly: GCA_963574885.1. NCBI lineage: Eukaryota > Metazoa > Chordata > Mammalia > Primates > Lepilemuridae > Lepilemur > Lepilemur ruficaudatus. The sequence goes on along the minus strand of CAUYRT010080077.1, from coordinate 31,445 downwards.
CTTTTTTAACCTGAAGCCTTTTCACTATTAACACTGGATGATGAAGTTGAAGCTCAAAGCTTCACAAGAAAGCCAAACACAGAAAACATAAAAAGACAAATACTTGGCATATGACTTCCAAAATACATTCTTAAATTCCATAACAAAGGCAACGTCTCAAAAAGCAAACAAGAGTGAAGCCTTTTTGAAAAAATAGAAATTTTTTTTTGTTTCAAAAGACTGAGCCCAAAGAACTCATAGCATAAAGTTAATACTATAAACAATAGAACCCAAGAAAAACACCTGATAATGTAAGAACCGATTTGCCCATATGAGGAAATAAACTCTACTGACTACTGGAGGAGGAAGAATGAGAAGAGGAGAAAATTAGAGATAAGTAGTAAAACAACAGAGTTGCGATTATTGATATGGGTTTCTAGGAAAGGACTTTTTTTTCCTTCCCTCATAATAGAGGGGACCTGTGTACCCTTTATCAGGGCTAAGTTCTGGGTAGAAAACTTGCAGAAAAACTTACATGTGGCCACAGTACTAATGGCCGAGGGGGCATTTAGATGTGTGGGGGGCAGGGTTGCGAGGAGATCAGCTGCTTTTCCCCACAAAACCAGGTTTTTTAAATAGTGGTCGCCACAGAGGATAAGAAATCAATAGGAAATAGAGAGAATAAAAGAATATATAGAGACTAAGGTATAGTTTTATATAAAGAAATCTAGATAAAGCAGGGGTATTTAGGAGGTTCTACACCACATCTCTGTAAGTAATATAGCATTAAGGTTAGATTTATATAGGTTTTTATAATCACAGATATCAATTATCAGTTGCCCTGGTAACACATTTACATAGTAGATAGTGTGGTTGCTATGGGTAAAAGATTTATATAACAGATAATGGGTTAGAGTTAAAAGTTTTTTAAAGGGCTTTCAATAAATTTTAATCTATCTAGGTGAACCAACAGTTATAAAATTTTTTAAGGACCGATTTTTAAGTTTTAAGAGATAGTTATCAATTAACAGAGGAATATAAAAGAGGTATAGTGGCTCTATATTTTTTAGATCTAGTTATTGTGGACTTAAGGCAGACAGTTAGGAGAGAGCAGGAAGCCCATCTCTACAAAACAAATTGTTTATAACCACAGGGGTGCATCTCTTGCCTAGGGCACTCATTGTCTCCGGCTCCCATTCTGTGATCCAGATATTTACCTGTCTTGTTTTTTAAGAAAAGGAAGACCTCACAGACAAGATAACCGGCAAACTCTCCTGGAATGCATCCCTACAGGAGCTTTGAGAGCCCTCCCAAGGTGAGGCAGCTCTTGATAGGCAAACTAATGTGTTCACATATTCCTTCAGGGTAAAACCCTGCAAATTCCTGTTTCTGTCTTTAATATAGCAATATTGGGCAATGCAATAAAATAAAGATCTTATGAGCCGCATCTCATTAATTCGTCAATCATCTTTCCCTGACATAGCTGGATGAAAGGAATAAGTGAGTCCATACATCTCAGTATGGTGTGGCAAGGCCAGCCAAGAATCCCCATGCTCCTCCAAGAGCCCTGTAGAAAAACTGAAGAATCCAGCACAGAAAAACCTGTATCTCAGTTGGGATCAGGAAGACAAACTGTGAGTCTTTCACACTTGCAAGAAAAGGTAGGACTATGTCACCTAAACAGATGCCATGGGGGTAGAAACCATCACAGACTGGGTTCCATGAAAGCAGGATGTAAGACAAAGGCAGGTCTACAGGAAGCTTATTTGGCAATGTGATGCCAGTAAGTAGGAATGAGAAGCTGAGAAAGTAGAAAGGGGAAAGAGGAAAGTCATAATAATTCAGCTTCACCAAATTGGCTACTACTCCAGAAGACTGGTAGCTCAATTAGGAAGCAGTGTCTGAGGTGTCTTATGAAATATGTATCAAAAGTGTTTGCCCAGAGAATGAAAGAGGAAGCCATTCATTCACTAGCTCCTATTGCCCAAGGAATGGTGAAGAGTACCCCTACAGAGCGCTAACTCCCACGCTCTTCTGAATTACACGTGTGAATCTGAGTGTATTCCCATAGACAGCCATGCCTCAACAGCACAGAGGCCCCAGGACAGGCATTGAGTGATCCCTAGTGTAGTCCCAAGTCCCAGCAACTGACGCCATTCTGAGCTCTCGAGTCTGGAGCACCCAGTCTACACAGTGATTGGCTTCTCTGCAACTGCCTCCACATTGGCACTGACAGGCTGGTGAGGAAACAGGGAAAGTAGATGCTCTCACAGACCTCATGACTGGGAGCCAAGCACCCAACCCTGGGGAATTCAAATGGACTGGGCACTGATACCACTCAAGAGCTCCCATGGTAACAGCCTCCGTGAAACCTGTGGAGGAAGAACCCTAGCCATACAGCAGCTCAGTACCTGCGGCCCCATATGTCACTTGCTGAAACATGCCCCCATGGCCCTGTGTGCTACCCAGTGAGCCACAACTCTGTGGCATCATATGATGCCATGCCTAGAGTCCAGCACTCTGCTATAGACCCATTGGGCACAAGCCACTCCCCACTGCATGCCACCATTACACCAGGATCTGGTTGGAGCAAACACCCACAACCTTGATACCACAGTCACTGCCTAAATAGCCTCACCCAGCAGCCACTGCCACTGCTGTGAGAAGATCAGGTAGAGCAATATCCCAAGACAGCTGCCTCCATGGAGAGGGACTCACCCAGCCCCCCACCAGAGCTTCCAATAGTGGCCTGGGACCAACCCACCACTCCACATGAAGATCCCTCAGCACTAGCTTTGACTATGACAGCCACAGGGGAACAGGACAATGCAGAACAGCTAGATTACATAATCTCAGTGCATCCACCCCCTTCCTGCCAGATCAATCTTCCAGAATAGGACACAAAATCACCATCTAGGGTCCTCTCCTTCTTCTCACTAATTAGGAGAATTTCCAGCAGAGAACAGGCACACTACAAACCCATCCACCCTGAGCTGAGAGAAGAGGTTTCAGGTAAGAAACCAGCAAAAGCACTCTGGCAACATATAAAAAAACAGAGAGAGAGTTTGACACCCCAAAAGGATCACAATAGATCTACAGCAACTGACCCCAACCAGAAGGAAATTATCTAAATATCAGAAATGGAATTCAGAATATCGGTGGCAAATAAGATGAATGGGCTTGAAGGGAAAGTTGAAAAGCAACAAAAAGAAGCCAAAAACATCTCAAGACATGAATGACAAAAAAGGAAAAAAATATCTAAAGAAATAGACTACACAAGAAAGGATATAACAAAACTAGAATAAATGAAACAGTCATTTAAGGAATTTCAAACTATAGCAGAAAGCTTCAACAACAGTATAGACCAAGCAGAGGAAAGAGTTTCAGAGCTGGAAGACAAGGATTTTGGAATAACATAGTCAGTGATGCAGAAAAAAAGAATAAAGAAGAATCACCCAGAGAAATTTGGGACTATGTAAAGAGAACCAACAGAAGAATTTTAGGTATCCCAAGGGGAGAAGAAGAAAAAAGAAAAAAGCATGGAAAACCTATTTGAGGGAATTATTGAGGAAAATGTTCTTGGTTTCACCAGAGATGCAGATATACAGACACAAGATGGTCCATGCACACTGAAAAAATTCATAGCAAATATGACATCTCCAAGACACATTGTCGTCAACCTGGCCAAAGTCAAAATTAAGGAGAAAATTCTACAAGCTGCAAGATGAAAGTAACAACTAACCTATAAAGGAAAACCCATTAGGCTAACAGCAGACTTCTCCACAGAGACCTTAGAAGACAAAAGGAATTGGGGCTCCATTTTTAATTTTCTCAAACAGAACAACTCCAGCCAAGAATTTGTATCTGTGCAAAACTAAATTTCATAAATGATGGAGAAATAAAGACTTTTCCAGACAAGCAAACACTAAGGGCATTTGCCACTACTAGATCTGCCCTACAGGAAATGCTCAAAAGTGCACTATATATGAAACAGCACAATAGATACCCACCAGTGTAAAAACACACAAAAGGTAAAGCTCATAGCTCTTAAAAACAATGGCACAAGAGAGAAAACAAAACAACAAGGTATCATTCAACACAGCAAACAGAAAAGTCTCCCACATATAAATACTAACACTGAACATGAACAGTCTTAGTGCTTCACTTAAAGGCATAAACTGTCTAAATGGAAGAAAAATCATTACCCAAATACATGCTGTCTCTGAGAAACCAAACTAGCCAGCAAGGATTCACACAGACTCAAGGTAAAGAGATGGAAAAAATATCCCATGTAAATGAAAAGCAAGCAAGGGTAGCCATTCTCATATCAGATAAAATTGATTTTAATTCAACAATGGTAAGAGAAGACAAAGATGTTCATTATATAATGATGAAGGGGGCAATTCCAGAAGAAGACACAACAATCCTAAATATGCATGCACCTAACACAGGAGCTCTCAGATTCATAAAGCAAATTGTACTAGATTGAAGCAAAGAAATAAACAATAGCATCATAATCTCAGGGACTTCAACACCCCACTGACAGAACTGGGCAGATCACTAAAGGAGAAAATCAATAAAAAACATTGAACTAAGGCCAGGCACGGTGGCTTACACCTGTAATCCTAGCACTCTGGGAGGCCAAGGCGGGAGAATCACTCAAGATCAGGAGTTCGAAACCAGCCTGAGCAACCGCGAGACCCCATCTCTACTAAAGCTAGAAAGAAATTAATTTGCCAACTAAAAATATATATATAGAAAAAATTAGGTGGGCATGGTGGCACATGCCTGTAGTTCTAGCTACTTGGGAGGCTGAGACAGGAGGATCACTAGAGCCCAGGAGTTTGAGGTTGCTGTAAGCTAGGCTGACGCCATGGCACTCTAGCCTGCACAACAGAGTGAGACTCTGTCTCAAAAAAAAAAAAAAAAAAACACACACACACACATTGAACTGAAACAGGACTCTAGAACAAATATACCTGACAGACATTTACCAAATACTCTACCCAAAAACTATAGCTTATATATTCTTCTCATCAGCACCTGGGACACTTTCCAAGATTTATCATATCTTAGGCACAAAACAAGTCTCAGAAAATTTGAAAAAGTAAAAATCATACCACGTATGTTCTCAGACCACAGTGGAATACAATTAGAAATCCAGAAGAAATTCTCAAATGCACACAAAGTCATGGAAATTAAACAATCTGCTGCTTAAAATCCTTGGGTCAATGATGAAATTAAGATAGAAATCAAAAGATTATTCAAACTGAATAACAAAGGGGACACAAGCTTTCAAAATCAATGGGATACAGTAAAAGTAGTGCTAAGGGGACTGTTAATAGCCTTAAATGCTTATGTCAAAGACACAAAAAGATCACAAATTATCAATCTGGTGTCATAGCTCAAGGAACTAGAAAAAGAACAAACCAACCCAAAGTCAGCAAAAGAAAAGAAATAACAAAGCTCAGAGCAAAACTAAACCAAATGTTAAACCAAAAAAAAAAAAGATAATAATAATACACAGGCTCAACAATAAAACGTTGGTTCTTTGAAAAGATAAACAAAATTGATAGACCACTACTCAAATTAACCAGAAATAGAAGAGAAAGGACTCAAATTAGTTCAATCAGAAATGAAAAGGAGACATTACAAGTGATATCACGAAAATATAAAATATCTTCATAAATACTACAAAAACATCTATGCACACAAACTAGAAAATGTAGAGGAAATGGATAAATTCCTGGAAACACCAACCTCTGAAACCTGAATCAAGAAGATATAGTAATCCTGAACAGACCAATAATGAGCAGCTAGATTGAGGTAGTAATAAAAAAATCTCACAACAACAAAAAAAGCCCCAGACCACAAGAATTCACAGCTGATCTCTACCAGACATACACAGAAGAACTGGCAATTATGTTACAGAAATATTCCATAACATCGAGAAGTAGGAAATCCTCCCTAATTCATTCTACGAAGGCAGTATCACCTTGACACCAAAACCAGGAAAGGACACAGCAAAAAAAGAAAACTATAGACCAATATCCATTATGAATATTGATGCAAAAATCCTCAACAAGATACCAGCAAACTGAATCGAACAGCTCATCAAAAAGATAATACACCATGATCAAGTGGGTTTTATCCCAGGGATGCAAGGATGGCTCAACATATGCAAATCAATAAACATGATTCACCACATAAACAGAAACAAAAACAAAGACCATATGATCATCTCAATAGATGTAGAAAAAGAATCTGATAAAACTAAGCACCCTTTCATGATAAAAAAAAAAAAAAAACCCTCAACAAGCTAGGCACAGAAGGAACATATCTCAAAATTATAAAAGTCATATACGACAAACATACAGCCAAAATCATACTGAATGGGAAGAGTTGTAAGCATTCCCCCTAAAAAATGGAACAAGACAAAGGTGCCCACTGTCACCACTTCTATGCAACATAGTACTAGAAATCCTAGCCTGAGCAATGAGGCAAGAGAAAGAAATAAAAGGAATCCACATGAGGAAGGAGGAGGTCAAACTATCCCTATTTGCCAATGATATGCTCCAGTATCTAGAAAATCCTAAAAACTCTACCAAAAGACTCCTAGAGTTGATAAATAAATTCATCAAATCTCAGGTTATAAAATCAATGTACATAAATCAGTAGCATTTGTATATACTAATAACAGTCAAGCTGAGAGTCAAATAAAGGATTCAATACCATTTACAATAGCTACAAAGAAAATAAAATACCTAGGAATATACTTAACCAAGGAAGTGAAAGATCTCTACAAGGAGAACTACAAAACACTGATGAAAAAAATTGTAGATGACACAAAATAATGGAAAAACACCCCCTGCTATAGATTAGTACAGTCAACATCGTTAATATGTCCATTCTTCCCAAAATGATTTACACATTCAATGCAATTTCCATCAAAATACCAATATCTCATTTCACAGATTTAGAAAAACTAATCCTAAGTTTCATTTGGAATCAAAAAAGAGCCCAAATAACCAAATCATTCTTTAGCAAAAACAAGACAATAGTAAACAAAACAGCATGGTACTGGTGTAAAAGTAGAGGCATAGACCAATAGAACAGACTAGAGAACCCAGAACTAAAACCATATAGCTACAACCAACTGATAAACAAAGCAGACAACAACATACATTGAGGAAAGGAAGACCTATTCAATAAATGGTGCTGGGAAAACTGGATAGCCACATGCAGAAGAATGAAACAGGACCCCTGTCTTTCACCATATATAAACATTAATTCAAGATGGCTGAAAGATTTAAAGTAAGGCATGAAACCATAAAAATTCTGGAAGAAAATATAGGAAAAATTCTTCTAGACATAGGCCTAGGCGAAGAATTTATGACTAAGAATCCAAAGACAAATACAGCACCAACAAAAATAAATAAATGGGACTTAATAATATTCAAAAACTTCTTTGCAGCAAAGAAAATAATCAACAGAGTATACAGGCAACCTACTTGTATTTTTTACCATTTGCAGAATGGTAAAAAATATTCACAAACTATATATCCAAAAAAGGACTAACATCCAGAATCTACAAAGAACTCAAACAAAACAGCAGGAAAAAAACAAACAACCCCATCAAAAAGTGTGCAAAAGACATGGACAGAATTTTTGCAAAAGAAGATAGACAAATGGCCAGCAAAAATATTTTTAAAAATTGTTCATTATCACTAATCATCAGGGAAATGCAAATTAAAACCACAATGAGATACTGCCTTATCCCTGTCAGAATGATCATTATTAAAAAGCCATTTAAAAACAAGAGATGCTGGTGTGTACGCATAGAAAAAGGAATGCTTATACACTGTTGGTGGAACTGCAAACTAATACAACCTCTATGAAAAACAGTATGGAGATTTCTCAACAAGTCAAAAGTAGACCTACCATTCGATCCAGCAATCACACTACCATTCAATCTAGCAATCTACTCAAAGGAATAGAAATCATTTTATCAAAAAGTCACTTGCTCTTGAAGTTTATCGCAGCACAATTCACAACTGCAAAGATATGGAATCAACCGAAGTGCCCATCAATTGATGCGTGGATAGAGAAAATTTGGTATATATATACCCTGGAGTACTACTCAGACATAAAAAAGAATGAAATAGTGTCAGTCACAACAACTCAAATGGAACTGGAGACCATTATCCTAAGTCAAGTATCTCAGGAATGAAAAAACAAACACCACATGGTCTCACTAATATTAATAAGTGGGAGCTAAAAGTGGGTACATACAGGCACAAAAAGATGTAAAGGACATTGGAAACTAAGAAGAGACAAGGGTGGGAGGGAGGTAGGGGATAAAAACTTACCTATCGGGTACAGTGAACACTGTCGTGGTTGCAGGCACACTAAAAGCCCTGACTTCAGCATTTTATAGCCTTTCCATGTGACAAAAACATTTGTACCCCCTTCATATATACATAAAAAATAAATTAATTAAAATTAAAAAACAAAAAGCCGCTCCTGTGATAAAATGTTTACATTTGCTGTGGGCAACATGAATTAGCATTTGGATGTGGGGAGGCCTGGAAAGAAGTCAACTGAGGGTTTGACGATCAACAAAGACCAATGTCTGAATACAGGGGAAAATAAAAACTAACAAAAATTGAAATATGAAGTTTACTAGGAGAAGGAAAACTTTAATTTTTATTCATCCAAGATATAAAAATGATAGGGATGAAGCAAGGAATACTGAATATATAGATGATTACTGATAGTATAAAAGTAGATTAATAAAAAGAGATAGTTATTGATGACCTTCATTCCAAAGTGAATGGCCAAGAACCAGAGAAAAAGATACACAGGAAATTCTGGAAGGACTTACGAGGAATTAATTACTGTGATCAACTGTTTGTTGTGAGATGAATAAATGAAGACATGGATGACTTGTATTTTTTCAAGTTATTTTCTTCTATACAAAATCTTTAGCCAATAAATTTGTATTTCAAATGATTACATACTTTTAATCATCACAGCACCTTTCTCACTCTCAAAAGCGTGATAAATTACATGGTTACCTTTGAAATATGGTATAGGAAACAAAAATATTAAAAGTTAAGAGAAACTGAGTCTAATAGTAATTCCAGGTGAAGAGAATGAAGGAAAAGTCTGAGAAGCCATAGCTAAAGATATAACTGATCAAAGTTTACCAGTTTTAAAAAAATATACGAGATATCATATCTAGAGTCCCTTCTAAATGCCAAGCAAGACAGATTAAAAATAACAATAATAAAAATTCAAACTAGACACATGGTAGAAAAACTGCAGAAAATTAAAGAAAAATAGACAATCTTAAAATTAACCAAAGTTACTGCTGAAAAGAATCTTTTCAAACCTTTTTAAAGAGCCTCCACTCACATCAAAACAACTTTGAAAAACATGGACAAAGTTGGAAGATTCACACTATCTGACTTTAAGATTTATTATAAAGTTACAGTTGTTAAACAGTGTGAAAGAATAGACACATAGACGGATGAGAAGAGACAGTTAAGAAATAGACCCACAATATAGTCAACTGATTTTTGACAAGTGTACTAAGGCAATTCAATGGACGAACAATACTTTTGACAACAAATGATTCTAGAATAATTAAATATCCATATACCAAAACAAACAAACAAAAAAATCTCAGCACATTTCTCATACTTTATACAAAAATTAATTCTAAATAGATCATCAACCTAAATATAAAAGGTAAAGAATTTTTTGATCTAGTACCAGAAGCACAGTCCATAAAGGAAAAGTTGATAAATTGAACTTAACTTCAAAATTTTATTCTGTGAAAAATAGTAGAACTACTCTGGAAAATAGTTTGGCAGTTTCTTATAAAGTTAAATACTTAAATCTTGGTGTCTGAATACCATCCTCCAATAAAAGAATCAAGACTCCTTGGATAAGAGGTTAAGTCTAGGGTTGGGGGAGGAAAAATATATGATGACCTTACAAAGATCCTATGATTCCCAAAAGTAAAGAAGTACTTAAGAAAAAATTATTGGAATGTGACCCCCAAAATAACATATAAAACAAAAATCTGAGAGTGCATATTAACACAAATAAATGTTTGATTAAATAAGTAAATGGTAGAGAAGAAACAGTTCTTTCTTAAAGAATAATTCTAATTAATAAAGGTAAAAGAAATGAGAGAAATAAAACATTAGAACACCAGAGTAATATAATCATTGCCGCAGTTACCATCCACTGGTGAATACTCAAATGAGTGGATAAGAGTTTTAGGAAATACAAGGTATTTGCATAGCTTCAAAGCATCTCCCCTAGAATATTACTGTTTTTATTATTATTATTATTATGTCAGATTATTATGGGAGTACAAACACTTTGGCTACATATATTGCCTTTGCACTGCCCAAGTCAGAAATATGTCTACAAATTCTTTGAGATTTCTGACACTAGGAGGTGAAGTTTCATTCATCTCCCCTTGAGTGTGAGCCAGATTTAGTGACTCACTTCCAATGGATAGAGTATAAAAAGAAAAAAAGAGTAACTTTATGGTGAAGAAAACTGGCAGATATCATCTGAACTAAGTGATCAAATTACCATCACCAGTAGTAAGACTGGTGAGACCGAGAATAGTAAGTATGAGACCGAGAATAGTAAGTATTCTATTCAGTAGTAAGACATTGAGCCCCTGCAATGAGAAGTGCACATCCCTCTGTGGCATTCTTTCCCCAAATCCATAACCTTAGTCTAATCACAAGAAAATATAAGACAAACCCAAACCTCGGAATAGTCTACAAAATATCTGACCAGAACACTTCAAAACTGTCGAGGTAACCCTATCTCTACAAAAAAATAAAAATAAGTAAAATTTTTAAAAAATTAGCGAGGCATGCTGGCGAGCACCTGTAGTCTTAGCTACTGGGGAGGCTGAGGTGGGAGGATTGCTTGAGCCCAGTCAGGGCAACAGAGTGAGACCCTGACTCTAAAAAACAAACAAACAAAACAGTCAAAGTCATGAAAGAAAAGATCAAGAATCTGTTACAGTTTGTAGGAGAAACAGAATGATTAAATGTAATGCAGTAGCCTGGGTTAGATCTTAGAATAGAAAAAGGACATTAGTGGAAAAACTGAAAAAAATCCAAATGAAACCAAAAGTTTAGCTAATAGTATTGTAACAATGCTAATTTCATAGGTTTGATCATTGTACCATGGTTATATGTTAAGCATTAAAGGAAGCTGGGTGAAGGGTATATTATCTTTACAATTCATCTCTATGTCACAATAATAAGTTAAAAATATAACCAAATAAACTGGACTTTTGAAAGCCATTCCCTATACCCTCAATGGGTCAGTGTCTTCTTCATGAGCTTTCCTTGGTTGGAAATACACTTGAATACATTCAAGATGAATTTAGGAAATTGGATGTGCCATGTAGGTATTGGTCCACAAGTTCCACTTTGAGATTGTCCCCTCACCTAGAAAGCTATTTCATTCCACCTCAGATTGCCCCTGGAAATTTCCATCAACAATATTCCTCTTTCCATTGCAGGAAGCAACTCTGGCATAGGCTGTGGCAAGCAGAGCCTCGTCTGAAATACCTTCCGTGATGTCTGTGGTCCCTGTTCCTGCCCTCTGCCCTCGGCAGCACCCTGCACTGTGAAGCTCAGGCATGTTTGAGGTCTTTCTCATCCTCTTGTTCTGTCTCTGCACCCCCTCCTGTCTTCTCTGTCTCCCACCAGTGTTTCTTTCATAGATGTTTTCCACAAAGTCTCGTATGTCCTCACTCACCAGCACTGTCCCTGATCCCACACTTGATTTAGGCATAGAACCTGCCTAAGTTCAAATCTAGGGGGAGATGGAGCTGCCGTCTCTCCTCATGCCTCTCATAAAGAGCTTCTCTGAGCTGAGGGTCATTGGGAAGGTTATTCATTCACCCAGCGAGTATCTATGTGCTGCCTTCCGGGCCCTGGGCTGCTGGGAGTGGGATATGATGACAAGTGCGTCCCATTTCCCCTCACACTCTTGGAAGCCTGGATCAGCAGAAGTCAGACAGAGCCAGTGGCAAGAAAAAGCCCGTTTAAAACCAAACCAGAGGACCTAACATACTCCAGACCTACGTGTACACACGGGCAGGAACAACCAGAGAGTAGCAGTTGCTTATTACGCGGTGTTCAAGGGAAATATTTGGAGTTCAGGAATAGAGATTTTAAAATGAGATGGTAAAATTCATAATAGCTTGTCTAAAATAAATAGTGAGGCCAGAAAACCTTCATAAGTTTTTGCCTTGTTTAAAAGAAGCTTTGAGTAAAGTAAAAAGCAAATGTTATAAAGATTTTCAGAGACATCTTATTCACCAACCTTCTCATTACTAGAATTATTTCATTGATGTTGTTTTTAGAGTTACATACATTCATAAAAGTTAATTTACTCTAAAATGAAAAATATGATTTAGCATCATGTGCCCTATGCTTACATTTTCAAATCAGAAACAGAAGAAACACGATTCTTCTTTTACCTATTTTGATTTTAATATCCCAAATTTGGGTGGATTGGGGCATTGTTTTTACCCTAAGGTTGGTCAGCCTACCTTGTAAGGAACTGGAAAGCTTTTCTTTCAACTCTTATTTTCCTAGTGTTTTGCTTAAAATAAAAAGTAAATGTGTGTGTATGTATAATCATTTATGCATAAAGAAATTTATTACTTCTCAAGTAATTTATTTTGCAAAGAAGTTCCTATCTCTTGAAAATTAGTGTCTCTTTGCTTTATTATTTTTTCCTTAAATGGTGAGGAGATCATAAAAGGGTACGAGGGAAAAAATGTCACAGTTGAGTCAACCCTGCATTTAGTCTTCAGCACACAAAAGAATCCACAGGTCCAGGCAGCATAGCAAAGTGGGTAAGAACGTGGGCTCTGGGCCCAGGTGAGTTGGACTTGAATCCCAGCTTTATCACTCTCTAGTTGTATGACTTTGGCCAAGTTATTTAACCTCTGTATGCCTCAGTTTCCTCATCTACAAAATGGAGATAATAAAAGTACATGCCTCATAAGGTTATTGTGAGGTTTAAATGTGGTAATACACATACATAAATTGTTTGAACACTGCTTAGCACAACATAAGACATACATATATGTGCGTGTATACATATCAGTATTATGTAGCAGTTATTATTATCATTATTTTCAATCATTTCCTGAGGTCACAAATTAAGTGAAACTAAGTTAAATGGTGACTCAGTAGGTCAATATTCAAATTGATGGAAGCTACCAAAGAACACGGTTCTCAATAGCAGGTCAGTGCTTTATAAAGGAGTCTACTCAAGTGCTTCTCCAGGCCCATAGGCACATATTGAACTGATGCCAACATGTCTGAAAATAGGGAGAGGAATAGAAACCAAATCCTTCCATCATTTGCATCTCTAGATTTAGGGCTAAGAATTCTGAGATAAACAAATGAAGTAAATTTGGAAATGATGCATCAACAGCTTCTTCCTATGACATGAATAGTGGGAGCTATCAAGGACTAGGGAGGCATTGTCCCCTGGACACCAAAGAGGGGCAACAGCTCAAGATGACTGAAGCCTACAGTCCCTCAGAGGAGGAACTGTCGTCATTTCTCATCGTCTTATTTTTAACAGTTATAGGCACTGAGTGCATCATTGGTATCCTTGCAAATGGGTTCATCGCGGCTATAAATGCAGCTGAATGGGTCCAGAATAAGATAGTTTCCATGAGTGGCAGGATCCTGTTTTTCCTAAGTGTATCCAGAATAGCTCTCCAAATCTTCATGATGATAGAAATTACCCTCAGCTCAACTTCTCCAAGTTTTTACGCTGAAGATGCTGTGTATAATGCATTCAAAATAAACTTCATGTTCTTAAATTTTTGTAGCCTGTGGTTTGCTGCCTGGCTCAGTTTCTTCTATTTTGTGAAGATTGCCAATTTCTCCTATCCCCTCTTCCTTCAGCTGAAGTGGAGAATTTCTGCACTGCTGCCCTGGCTTCTGTGGCTATCAGTGGTCATTTCCCTCGGCCACAGCCTGCTCTTCTATGAAGACATCTACACTGTGTATCATAATAATTCTTTTCCTATCCCCTCCTCCAACTCCACCAAGAAAAAATACTTCTCTAAGACCAATGTGGTCAACCTGGCTTATTTCTATAACGTGGAGATCTTGATTCCTCTGATCATGTTCATCCTGGCAGCCACCCTGCTGATCCTCTCTCTCAAGAGACACACCCTACACATGGGAAGCAATGCCACCGGCTCCAGGGACCCCAACATGGAGGCTCACATAGGTGCCATCAGAGCCACCAGCTATTTCCTCATTCTCTACATTGTCAATGCAGTGGCTCTATTTCTCTATATGTCCAACATCTTTGATGCCTGCAGTTTCTGGACTCTTGTGCAAAATCATCATAGCTGCCTACCCTGCTGGCCACTCAGTTCTACTGATTCAGGACAATCCTGGGCTGAGAAGAGCCTGGAAACGGCTTCGGCCTCAAGTTCATTGTTATGTGAAAGAGTAGTCTCTGCAACCAGCACCCAAAGCAGCCACAGGACCTGGCCCAACCAGCTCTGCTGTTCGCTCCCCTAGATCTCTCTCTTCCCTCCTCTTCCCTTCCCCAAACCTGACCTGTGACTTTTTGTGTAGAAGAGTGATCTTCATTTCTCGTTTACTTCATGGGCACAATCTTAGTGATGTTTGTCGTATTCTTTACCAGAGGCCTCTATTTCTACCTCCCCTTTCTCTATCTAAAGCAGTGATTCTAGGCACTGACTACACATTGAAATCTCTAGGGTTGATTTTTAAAAACACCAACGTCCAGGCTCAACCTCAGATCAATTAAGTCAGAATTTCTGGTGTTGGAACTTAGACAGTTTGCCAGGTTCTCCAGGTGATTCTGATGTAGAGAAAGGTTGATATAGCCACCGAAATAGAAAGTTCTGTAGTTTGAGTTCCTGACAGCTTCTCTCTTTCCCCCTCTGCATGCCTTTTAAACAGATTCAGATTACTCGAGAAGCTTTTGGAGCAGCAGCTGGAAATGCATTTTGTCTTCATCCTCCAAAGATATAATCGGAATAATTTGGAACTATCTATTAAAATTACAGTATATAAAACAACTTTCAACCTAAATATTACTGTCTAAGAATTTTTTCTATAAATATGGTTACATTTATTTTGTGTGTGTGTGTGTGTGTGTGTATATACATATATATATATATATAATGCCCAAAAAAATTCCAAGGAGATCTTTATTGCAGAGTTGTTCATTAAAAAGGGTACTTGAATGTCTGAAATGAATATTATATTAATATTAACATTTTTAAAGTGAAAAAGATGCATGTATCCTGAGATGAAAAAATTTCCTATGTCATTGCTAAGTGCAAAAAGGAGATATTTTATGATTCCATTTATCTCTTTTTTAATAGAATATACATATATTTGGGTGTATAAGAAGTTTCTGGAAGGATGTATCAAAAAACAATTAGCAGAGGACTTCTGAGTAGTGGCATTAGTTATCTGGGGAATAAACGAAATATTTACACTTTCTTCATTGTTTGAACTACTTAGAATGTTAGTATGCACTAATTTCAAAATTTTAAAAGATTTGTGTTTTTTAATTAGAAATAAAATTGGTAAGTAGAAAAAAACTGAGGGAAAGAATTGTGCACCTTAGTTTGTTGATTGAGTCTCTCCCTGTTGGCTTTTATTTTAAAAAGTGCAAACCTCTAAAATCACAAATTAAGCATCACACTCTTTTATCACTGCCTCTTATTTTTCCATTTTATTTGCTGCCATGGAAACATCACTGGCTTTCAGTCCCTTGACACCTCTATATTTTCTGTCCCTCTACCAGGCCTTTCCTCTCTTCACTTCCTTTCATATCCAGTTGGGATTGTCAATCATTACACCTACCCCTCAAAAATATTTTCTGTATTTATGAATAAAATGAGCTATGTCTAAGATTTGCTTTAAAATAATCCATCAGAGGGCAAAGGACTAAAGAGTGGAGAGGTTTGTATTAGTCATATGTTGATGATTTTTTCTTCAGACAAGGTTTCAGATACATGGGGTTATTTATACTATCCTTTCTATTTCAAGATATGTTTGAATTTTTCCCTAATATAATTTTTACATAAAGGAATCATACAATACTCTACTCTCCTGGGCTGTTTCCGTCTTCAATCCCCTAACGTGAAATAATCCCACATTTAGATGAAGCTGATTATTTAACACTCCCCTGTTTGCTTCTAAGCAACTGAGCACTACTTGAGAGTACTTCATAACCAGTTGAATTTATGTTCCTACAAATTCCTGCTCTTCAGCCTCAAATGCTTAACTTCATTGAACATTCATGTTCTGTATTTCCCTAGAGAAGTCACTCATTAACAACCTAAAATGATTATCTCAAATCTTTTCTTTGGTCCTCAAACCCCCAACTTCTCTTTTCCCTGTCTCATTTCAACTGATGAAGCTGCCCTTAAATACCTTGACAGATGCCATTAGAAGGACATTCCTTCATAGTCCCATTAGCACATCTACTAAAGCACCAGTTTTTTCCTACATCCCCAATATTTCAATAGAAAGAGTGTCCCTTGACAAAAAAATTAGACATGTTCTAACTATTGTCTCCTCCTCCTATATTTCTCTTTCCTCCAAGTTCCATTTTTCTTTGTGTTTTAGTTTCTTCTCTTCCATGATTGAAGCTTTCATTAAATATCTAATGATCTTTGAAAGTCAGCACTAAGAAGCTGATTATACAGCTTAAAAATTAATTTTTTAAAATCTCTTAGAATATAAAAATTATATTGAAATCTCTATGTTAGAGGCATCTCAAAAGCAGCACATTCAAAGGTAGATTCTTAATTTTCCCAAAGCCACATTTCCTTCTATCTACATTTCTTCTTCAGTTTTCTCCAATTTGTTAAATAGTGCCATAATATTTTCAATTGGAACCATCTATAGGTCTATCTTCTTTCTAATTTGTGAGTAAGTCTCTTTTTTTCTTTTTTGTGTTGTGTGTAATTAGAGGATCATTCATTTATTAATTGAACAATTACTGGCTGAACACCAGATATATGGCAGATACTATTCTAGGTGCTATGTATACCATGAACAGTGCTCTTATTATCACAGATCTTCTACTTTAGTGGGAAAGCACAGATAATAAAACCTGGGATAAATGGGACGTCATGGTGGTGATGTTAGATTAACCTACTAGGAAGGGTCTGGATGAGTAAATAAGAGTTAAAGAAGAAATCATTTTAAAAACTAGAAATCTAGATAGAAGGAATAAGTTCTAGAGTTCTATAGCACTGTAGGGTGACTGTAGTTAACAATAACTTATTGTATATTTTAAAATAGCTAGAAGAGAGGACTATGAATATTCCCAACACAAAGAAATTATAAATGTTTGAGGTGATAGATATGCTAATTACCCTGATTTGATCATTATACATTGTGTACATGTATCAAAATTTCATCTTTACCCCATAAATATGTATAATTATTACATATTAATTAAAATAAAATAATAAAATAAAAGTTATAAATCAAAACCAAAAATTTAGAAGATTACAAAATAAATATAAGGAAAACATAACTCATTAAATATTGATTTAATAAAGATCAAAAAGAGAATTAAAATGAATACAAAAACTAGTTCTTTGAAAAAAGACAATAAAATTAGTATTATTAGCTTATATAATCAAGAAAGACGAAAGGCATAAATACACAAAATAAAAAACAATTAGCTAGCCATGTGGAAAGGAAAAATAACCACAAATTGGAGAAATTGCAGTACTTTTAAGAAACTAGTAACCAAAGCATTTGTACCCCCATAATACTCTGAAATAAAAAAAAGTTATGTACATAAATTGAAATGGAGGTAAAATTTTTCAGAAATTAAAAAAACTATTTTGTTCAACTCTATGCATGAGCTTGAAAATCTAGATAAATGTTCCTAGAGAAAATGAAATTTACTAAAATTGACTCTTAAAAAATCTAAGCAGAATAATTATCATAGTTGAACTAAAGAGGGTTGTCAAGAGGCATTTCCCAAAAAGTTCCAGGACCAGCTGTTCACAAGGGAATTCTATTAACTTTTGAAAAGCAGATAATTTCAAGGTTATGTGAATTGTTTCACAGCATCAAAGTTAAAGGAAGTTTCAAAATTTGTTTTATGAAGTAAATATAATTTAGATAGCAAAACCTACCTAACAAAAATTGTCTTTCAAAAAACTTCAAACCAACCTTATCTACAAGTATTTATGCAAAAATACTAAATAAAAGTTAGCAAACAGAGCCAGAATACAGGTTTATTCCATAAAAGTAAAGATGGTTTAATATTAGAAAATGTATCAATATCTCAATATAATTTTCCATATCAATAATACTAGAAGAATCACATAAGAATGTTCATAAATTATTGAAAAAAGGGCCGGGCGCGGTGGCTCACGCCTGTAATCCTAGCACTCTGGGAGGCCGAGGCGGGTGGATCACTCAAGGTCAGAAGTTCGAAACCAACCTGAGCAAGAGCGAGACCCCGTCTCTACTAATAATAGAAAGAAATTAATCGGACAACTAAAAATATACAGAAAAAATTAGCTGGGCATGGTGGCGCATGCCTGTAGTCCCAGCTACTCGGGAGGCTGAGGCAGAAGGATCACTTGAGCCCAGGAGTTTGAGGTTGCTGTGAGCTAGGCTGATGCCACGGCATTCCAGCTTGGGCAACAGAGTGAGACTCTGTCGCAAAAAAAAAAAAAAAAAAAAAGAATAAAATTCAACATTCATTCTTAATTATTTAAAAAATCTTAATAAAATAAGAATAAATGTATGATTTCTTAACATGTTAAAATATATCTATCTCAACATAATAGCCCCCATCATTCTTAAGAAGGAAACGTTATTTCCATTAAATTCAGGAAAAAAGACAAAGATTTCTTTTACACCCTACTGATTTACATTATTGCTAGATGCTATCCAACACAACTAGAAAAGAGAAATACATTTAAAGTATTAAAAAAAATTGGAAGGAAAAAGGTGGAAGTATCATCTGCAGATGATATAACTGTATACATTAAACCCAAAAGAAGCAACTGAAAAATTATTATAAAGCATAAATGCATGAAGCACTGAGGCACTAAAGGAAAAAAACAAAGAGGAACAAAAAAGATAAAATACTAGAGCGTTAAATTTAACAAAAAATGAACAAGATCTATATGGAAGCCACTTTAAAATGCTTCACAGGTGTACAACAGGAGACTGAACAGGTAGAAAGACTACCATGTTGTTAAGTGAACAGTGTCAATGGCATTAGATATAAGATTTCCCTAAACAAATCTACATTTAGTGTAATTTTGAATGTCAAAAATTTTTTAGACAAACTTATTATAAACATTATCTGGAAAAAATGAAAGAAGAGCCAGAAACATTCTGAAAATGAAAGAGTAATGATGGAGAATTAATCCCTTGAGATAACAACCACATTATGAAGCTAACATACACAAAACAGCATTGTTGTGGACAACGAATAGCCAACAGAATGGTCCAGAAAAATGAGAATTTAGTATGTGATAAAAGTGGTGCTGCAAATTAGCAAGGAAATAATGAATTATTCAATAAATTATATTAGAACAGGCTCATGCCTGTAATCCTAGCACTTTGGGGGGCCAAGGTGGGAGAATCACTTGAGGCCAGAAGTTCCAGACCAGCCTTAGCAACATAGCAAGATCCCATCACCACAAAAAATAGAAAAATTAGCTCACCTGGTGGCATGCACCCGCACAGGAGGCTGAGGCAAGAAGATTGCTTGAACCCACAAGTTTGAGGCTGCAGTGAGCTGTGATGATGCAATTGCACTCTAGCCAGGGCAACAAAGTGAGGCCCTGTCTCAATAAATAAATAAAATTAGAACAATTAGCTAGCCATGTGGAAAAAGATAAATTTGGATGCATTTTCCCATATCTTATATTGGTCAAGGGTTCAAAAATTTAATGTTAAAAAAAAAGGAACTATTAAATACTAGAAGAAATCTCAAAGATTTCAAAATTAATTTTGAAGTTGGGAAGACCTTTCTAAATATAATTTTTAAAAAGCTTTTAAAAAGCATAAAATAATTTATTATTATTAGTTTATAATTTATTGATTACACAAAATAAAAAGATACTATGTGGAAAAAATACTCTAAGCAAAGTCAAAAACAATTAAGAAACTTAAAAATAATATTTGCTACTCACGTCACAGATAAAAACTGATTTTTCTTAATATACTAAGAGCCCATACAAATCAAGACCAATTACTGAATTTAAAAATTGGCAAAGAATATGAATTGACAGTTACAAAATATGAAATAAAAATGACCCTTAAGAAATTAAAAGCTTATAAAATGCAAAGAGGTATAAAGAATGAAGATTTTAAAATCACCCTTCGGTTATCCTTCAACCGAAAAACAACTTTCATTAACATTTTTTAAATGTTAATGTGTGTATGTGGTTTAATAAATCTGGGTTCATACTAAATATAGGTTTTGTAAACCTTTATTTTTATGTAACATTTTGATGATTATTTCTAATTTTATTAAATTGCTTTCCAAAACCTTCAAAAAAATTTAGGGATGATCAGCCTGATTTATCACGAGGGAAATAAAAATTAGAATCACTCTGAAATACAATGTTTCACCTATCAGATTAGCAAAGATCAAAAAGTTTGATAACACACTGCACTGATGATAATGGGGACCAGGCAATCTGATAAATTGATGGGAGTGTTAATTACTACTACCTCAAGTGCAGTTTAGTAACAGCTACAAAATTATGAATGTAAATACTTTTACTCAACAATTTTACTGGAGGGAATTTATCACACAGACAGACTTGAACACATAAAAGATGACATATGTACAAGTTATTTGTTGCAGCATTGTTCACAATAGGAAAAATAGGAAACTCAAAAAGTTCAATAGACATCCATGTAAAGGTTGAATGTAACAGGCTATGCAAAGAAAAATAAGGAAGGGAGGAGAAGAAGAGAGAAGGAAAGAAACATAAAGTACAAATGTGTTTATGTGTGGTTATGGAATGGCTTCCAAATGTATTATTAATATTAGGTATTAAACATGTTTTAAAAGCAGTGCATACTATCATTTGCATTCAAAAGTGTTTTTAAAAAACAATTAAATGCTTGCATATACACAAATTCTCTGTGGAAGAATATGGTAAGAAATTAGTAATATTGTTTCCTTCCATAGAAGTAAACTATGTGACCTGGAGATAGGAGGTAGGAGAAAGACTTTTCACTGTATACATTTTTGTATATTCTGAATTTGCAGTGGTATTAAGATATAATCTATCCAAGAAAAGAATAAATAGAAACACTGAGCTGTTTTGTGATATGTGCTACTACATGTTGAGAATTTACTCATGCTTATTACAACACTAAGAACATTCATTGCCACCCCCTGTGTTTCCAGAACCTTAGTTTGTTTCAGACACAAGTGTCACAAAGATTTTTTTTTATGTCTGGTCAAGAATTAGCATATGATATGCGATGGCAATTCTCAGAAGCCCTGATGTGTGCTGACTTGGATTAAGAGGGGACATGTTTCTGTGGCCCAATCAATTTAAGAACTGCTCTCTTGAACCCCAGTAAACAAGTTTCTCCTCAAGCTCTCCTCAAAGCCTTTATTTTGTTAATAAGCAATGTGAACCTCCATTTGGAAGTTTTACAATGAGTTTCTACTTTCTGGTTTGGGAATGCAGTAATTTATTTCTAGATGTATGTATCAATTTTGTTATTGAATGTGCCTGTCTTTTAAGCTTTCTAATCTCTTATATTTTCATCCATATTCTTACTAAAATGGTTTAAATGAGCTTTGTTGAATTGCTTTTTATTTCTTTTCTTTTCCTAAACTTAAGATAAAAATTTTTTTTTTACTGGAAAATGTTCACTGAGGTTTCTAGCAACGGAAGGTCTTTGTCTACTTAGCAAGTGCCTGCTTGAAAATCTGAAATGCAGAAAATCATCTCTCTTGTTGAGATATTTATTTTCTATATATTAAACAAAATGTCTCTAATTCACCATCACCATTGGAACGATAGGCTCTAGTAAGCTGCATATGTCATTTCTACTATATGAGCAATAAAGTAACATATCGTTGGCCATTTAGTAGCAAGAATTTCTTCTATTCAGCAGTAGAGCAAGGGTAACCTACAGTTGAGTTGACAAGGACAGATAAAGATACGTGTGAAAAACTAAAGACTAAAAAGATCGACTGAAAAAATGCTGAGGAAATGGTAATTAAGAGAGTGCTCAGAAAGGAAAACTAGGTTGAATCTTAAAGAAAATTGCATTGTTTAACAACAAAAGTAACAGAAAGTGCATAGTCTATAAGTAAGGAATGGTAAGAATACTGGTGGAGTAGTTAAGTTCAAGTTCAAGTTCTAAGTTTTTGTCTTCTACTCCCTGTTTATCCTTGAGCAAATACCTAACTCAGGCAAATTTTAATTCCTTCATCTATAAAATGAGGAGGATAATAGTGCTGATCTCACAGAATGGTGCACAGTAATAATTAAGATAATGTATGCAAGGTAAATAACTGACACAAGGTGACCATATCGGTTATTGAAAAGAGCCATGTGTGAGCAGAGCTAATGTTGAATTACCAGTCTCCAGGACTTGATCAATGATAAAATGTTCTAAGTAAAACATATTCTGCCTATATTGCTATCTGGAAAGAATTAGGTGAAACTTCTGCTGAAATAGAGACACTATTAATTTTTCTTTTCAGGAAAATGCAATGACTCTTCTTAAGGGTCTCATTTTCTGAACTTTAGTGTCCATGGACTTCTAAGACGAGATAAATAAAGGCAAAACAGCAAAAAGTAACAACAACCCTAAAACTCTCAAGTCAGGGAAACAGAGGCTACAGCTCACTTTATTCTATTCAGGGTTTGTCCTAAACAGCCGGCTCATGACCCAGAGTGGAAAGGGTGCCAGGAGGGAAATCATTCTGAAAGGAAAAAAGTGAACTGCCCTGGAGGTGTGTTAGACAAACATCACTATTTGTCATTTGATCCTTACCAAGATTTTGTTGTTGTTTATAAAAATAAAAGTATTTGGTATTCAAAGCAATGGCATGCTTCCTTGCACCTTAACAAAATGGATTTTGAATAATATAATGGATGCTGAGAAAATTGGTAGGCCTGTTTTGTAAATGCCTTTTCCCATCTCATCATTCTCAGGGGCTGAAGACATTAAGTCAACAACTCTCAAAACATAGCCAAGGGCAGCTGGAAATAGAGCATCAAAGCCATCAAGAAACCACCCAGGAGAAAATAGAGATTTCTCATTGAGCAGCTACCAACCGTCTTAGTTAACAGGTAATTTGGGAAGTACATGTTACACATCACGATTGTTTGCCACTATTTTCTGGTAATGTTGACAGGTTTTATTTTCTTGTGAAATGGCCTGATTACTATAAGTTGTCTATTAAAAGCATCATAACTCATATTTTCATGCATGGCATTTTTTTAATGACATTGGCAATCCTTAAAAAAAATAGTATTTTTGTGTTTTTAAATCTCCTCCACAAAATTACAGAAGTAAAATTAGAGTGGCTTCAAAATTTGTTATCATTATCAAAGTAATACTGGCTTTTAGCAAAAAAAAAAAAAAAAAAAAAAATCGAAGGCTGAAATAGATGTTTTGTGAAAAACTGCAATCTCCTGCCTCACTCCAATTAACATTTCCAGAAGCAACATTTCCAACAATTATGGCTTTAGTTTTTATGGCATTTAATCAAATAGCTCCAAACGCATACACACACATATATATCTTTTTTTCACCCATCTATAGATAAAATTCGTTGACACATCACTGTAAAAAATGAGGATTTAAATGTCACTTACACTGCTCTCAAACTATTTGCCATTGTCTTCCTCCAAAATTTTGAGTCATATTATTGTCTTTAGCTCTTACTCTCATTGCCTTTAAATTATTGAATGATAATTTTAAGTTACAATTTCTTGTTCAACTATTCATAGTAAATGCCTATGAAATCCACATTATAAAAAGAATACATTAGTTCTCCTTTCCTTCCTTCAATATCTTCTTTTCTACCTTACAACTTCTGAAAGTAACATGTTTGTTTGACATTGTCATTTGATTTTCTGTAACTTTGTTGGGACAAGGAGAAAACTTTCCCTTTGCCCTTGGAAGGTTTGCTGAAAAATCAACTCACAATAAAGCAGATTAATAAGAGAACAGTTATCAAATTTATGTTAATGTGTATATACAGGAGCCCTTAGAAAATGAAGATTCAACTCCCCAGTGGGGTTCAGAAGCTTATATGCCTTTCTGGTAAAATGGGTTATGTAAGGGGGAAAAGAGGAATTCCATAGAGGGGCAATAAAGGATTACTAGGGAGGATGAATGGATGGGGAATGAAGATTAACTGGTAAATATTTAAGAGTTCCCTTTGAAATTTAAATGAGTCTGAGAGACAGGACATAATCTTCTTAAAGAGTTTGTTCAGGTGTGGTCACATTCCTGGTCTTGCAGGGAGGGAAATAAAAGAACGATTGTTTTCTAGGTGGGTCTGGATCTTGGGCCGATACAGAAACTTCAACAAGAACAGATGGTTGTAGGCGGGAGGTCAGAGAGACCTTGAGGCTTCTTCAGTCAATCCAGCAGGCCAACATGCCACATTTTGGGGTAAAATATTTCTAATTTCCTTCACTATAATTCAGTCTTCTATGCTTTACCTATAAATTGATTTTACATGTGGAAAAACAATAAATAGCATTTCTAATATTGTGACTAAAAATACTATTGGACTCAGAACCAAAAACTGCTTTCCATTAAGGTCAATGGCACAATCCATAGACCCAGATCAAAGGAGATTGTTTCCAGAATAAAAATAAAATGTGTTTTCTAGTTTTTGGTGTTCAAGTCCTTCAACTACTTGCTTTTTATTCCTAAGTATTTTATTCTTTTAGATGCTGTTGGGTTGGTAGTCTGTTCTCAGTTCTTGGTGTGCTCTTGGCCCAAGAATGACCAGACACACATGAAAGCAAGGCAAGAATGAAATGAAGTTTATTGAGGAAGAACAAGTTAGGTTTATAGAGATCAAGATACATTCACCATAGATGGTGAACAGGCCTCCTGTTGTAATAAGAGGCTCTGATTATGGTTTGGGGTCCTGGTTTATACTGTCTGGATGGGCCCTCCTCATGGCTCAAATGTTATCATTGAACCACTTTGATGGACAGTTAATGACATGATAATTAGCCTTAGGTTACTTTAGGTCATTTTCCAGATCCTATTATTTCTGGGCTGTCTGGCCTGTGGGCTGGGGAATCCCCTGCATCCTTTTGTAGGTTAGCAGGGCATTCCTCTTTCCCCCAGGTGTGGCAATTGCTCATGGCAAGATCAAGGTGGGGCAGTACCAAGGTGGGGCATTCACCCTTGTCCTTCTTCCCCAGGTGTGGCAATTGCTCAAGGGAGCATCAAGGTGGGGCACCTGCTTTTGTCCCTAGGAGAGCCAGAGATCCCCCACTATTGACTTCACAATGCTATTGTCTTCACAATGGTATTGTAAATGGGACTATTTTCTTGATTTACTTATCAGATAGTTCACTGTTGGTGTAAAGAAACACTACTGATATTTGTATGTTGATTTTGTATCTGGAAATTTTACTGAATTTGCTTATTAGTTCTAATAGATTTTTTTTTTTTGGTGGAGCCTTTAGAGTTTTCTACATATAGAATCATGTCATCTGCAAACAGAGATAATTTTACTTCTTTCTTTCCAATTTGTATGCCCTTTATTTCTTTCTCTTGCTTAATTGCTCTGGGTAGGACTTCCAGTACTATGTTGAATAGAAGTGGCAAGAGTGAACATCTTTCTCTTAATCTTGATCTTAGATGAAAAACTTCCAGCTTTTCATCATTGAGTATGATGCTAGCAATGGGCTTATCATATATGGCTTTTCTTTTCTTTTTTTTTTTTTTTTTTGAGACAGAGTCTCACTCTGTTGCCAGCTCGCAGCAACCTCAAACTCCTGGGCTCAAGTGATCCTCCTGCTTCAGCCTCCCGAGTAGCTGGGACTACAGGCATGTGCCACTATGCCTCAGCTAATTTTATATATATATATATTTTTTAGTTGTCCAGCTAATTTCTATTTTTTTTAGTAGAGATGGGGTCGCTCTTGCTCAGGCTGGTCTTGAACTCCTGAGCTCAAACCATCCATCTGTCTCAGCCTCCCAGAGTGCTAGGGTTAGAGGCATGAGCCACCACACCTGGCCATATATGGCTTTTTTTTTATGTTGAGGTATATTCCACTGTAAAGGAAAATAAAAATCTCAGGATCACCGCACCCCCGCCCAATTCCTTATGCAAAGGGGAAGGAGGCTGAGTTATATGATATCCCCTTCCAAATGAATAGCTGTTATTAACATTAATCATCAGCCAGATCCCCACAAAAAGGTACAAAGCAAAGGACTCTTCCCCACAGATCATTCATTCATAAGGAAATTCGTTGCTGACTCCCATAAGCAAGGATGTGCAAATTGTAACTTTGGGTCTGCAGACCAAGTCTAGCTCCTAAAGCTAAAGTTTGCTTGATTCTACACTAATAATGTTGATTACAGGTTTATCTTCCCAGGTGCAGAACAGAGACAAGACAAGATCAAATATTTTTCCACCTATCCAGGGACATCTGGATAATTGATGCTTACTTCACTCCCTTTTTCTCTTTTAATGTTCCCCTTATCTTAGGTAAACTATAGATTTTCTTTGTCTCACAAGAATGTAACTGTTTTGTCTCACTGCCCACTCCTCTACTTCCTTGTTTTTCTCTGTATGCCCTATTCCTTTTTAAAACTTAATTTTCTAAGTTCCACTTGAGAAAAACAGCCACAGATTTGTTTGTGGCTTGTGTTTTTCCTGAGAACATTTCCAACTTTGGTTTTATAAATCTTCATTGCTGGAGATCTTTGCCTCAGTGGCTTATTTTGAGTCATAACCTTCTAAGCCTAATTTGCTGAGAGTTTGTATCATGAAAGGGTGCTGAATTTTGTCTAATGCTTTTTCTGCATCTATTGAGATGATCATACAATTTTTCCCCTACATTTGGTTAATGTGGTGTATAACATTTATTGATTTTCATATGTTGAATTATCCTTACATCTCAATGATCCATCCCACTTGATTATGGTGTTGTTACTGTGCTATTGAATTCCTTTTGTAGTATTTTATTGAGGATTTTTCTGTCTATGCTCATCAGAGATATTGGCCTGTAGTTTTCTTGTAATATCTTTGTCTGGCTTTGGTGTCAGGGTAATGCTGGCTTTATAAATTAGTTTGTAAGTGTTTTCTCTTCTTCTATTTTTTAGAAGAGTTTTTAAAGGACTTGTACTATTTCTTCTTCAAATGTTTCATAGAATTAATCTGTGAAGCCTTCTGGTCCTGGACCTTTTCTTTGTTGGGAGGTTTTTGATTACTGATTCTATCTCCGTACTTGTTTGTCTAATCAAGCTTTCAATTTCTTCCTGATTCAATCTTGGTAGTGGGGCTATCTGTTTCTAGAAATTTATCCATTTCATATTTGTTGGTGTATAACTGTTTATAATAGTCTCATAATTCTTTTCATTTCTGAGGCATCTGTTGCAGTGTCTCCTCTTTTATTTCTGATTATATTTTTGTGTGTGTTTTTCTTTTGTGGTTAGTCTAACTAAGGGTTTATCAAATTATTTTATCTTTTCAAGAAACCAATTCTTAGTTTTGATTTTTAAATTGTTTTTCTATTTTCTATTTCATTTACTTCTGCTCTAATCTTTATTATTTCTTTCTTTCTGCTAAATTTGGGCTTAGTTTGTCATTCTTTTTCTAATTCCTTGAAAAATAAAGTTAGGTTGTTTCTTTGAGATTTTTTTTTTTTTACATAAGTGTTTACCACTATAAACTTCTCTCTTAGTGCTGCTTTTGTTGCATTTCACAAGTTTGGGTATGCCGTCTTTTCAGTTTCATTTATCTCAAGATATTTTTTAATTTCCCTTTGATTTATTCTTTGAAACACTGAGAAAAGAAATTGAAAAAGACACAAATAAATGAAAATATATTCCATGTTCATGGATTGGAAGAATTAATACTGTCAAAATGTCCATACTATCCAAAGTGATCTACAGATTCAATATAATCCCTATCAAAATCCCAAAGGCATTTTTTACAGATATAGAAAAAAATCCTAAAATTCATATTAGAGATCTCTAATAGCCAAAGCAAAATTGAGCAAGAAGAAGAAAACAGAGGATATCACAATTCCTGATTTCAAAATATAATACGTATCTACAGTAATAAATACAGTCTGATACTGGCATAAAACATATGTATCAACCAATGGAATAGACTATCAGGAAATGAACCCACAAATTTACAGTAAACTAATTTTTGACAAGAAGTGCAAGAATATACAATGAGGAAAAGGTAGTATTTTCAGTAAATGGTGTTGGAAAACTAGATACCCACATTCAGAAGAATGAAATTGGACCCTTATTGTATAACATACACAAAAAATCAATTTAAAATGGATTAAAGACCTAAATGTAAGACCTGAAACTGTAAAACTCCTAAAAGAATACATGGAAAAATCTTATTGGGATTTGCCTTGGCAATGATTTCTTGAATATGACACCAAAAGCACAGGTCACAAAAGCAAAAATAGACAAATGGCACTGCATCAAATTAAAAACTTCTGCAGAGAAAAGGAAATAATCAGCAAAGTGAAAGGGAAACCTACTGAATGGGAGAAAGTATCTGCAAACCATATATCTGAATAAGGAATAATATCCAAAATATACTAAGAACTCCTACAACTCAATAGCAAAAAAAACCAAATAACTTGATTTTAAAATGGGCAAAAGACTTGAATATATGTGTCTGTTTTAATTTAAAACACAGGATTAACATATTGAATATACATTTATTCAAAGAAAACATACAAATGGCCAACAGGCATATGAAAAGATACTGAACATTACTAACCACTAGGGAAATGCAAATCAAAACCACGATGATATATCACCTGTTAAGATGGATGGCTATTATGAAAAAATATGAAAGAAAGAAAAGAAAACCAATGTTGACAGAATGTGGAGGAAAGGAAACTCTTGTACACTGTTGATGGGAATGTAAATTGGTACAGGCACTATGGAAAACACTATAGAAGTTCCTGAAAAAATTAAAAGTAGAACTACTATACTATCCAGCAATCCCGCTTCTTAATATATATCCAAACGAAATGAAATCACTGTCTGTAAGAGACATCTGCACTCTCATGTTCATTGTGCCATTACCTATAATACCCAAGATACGGAAACAACCTAAGTGTCTGTCAACAGATGAATGGATAAGAAAAATGTGTATGTGTACACACACATACTGGAATAGAATAGTATTCAGCCTTATAAAGAAATCCTGTCATATGCAACAACATGGATGAAACTTAAGAACATTATGCTGAGTGATGTAAGTCAGAAACAGAAGAACAAATACTACATGATGTCACTTAAATTACAAATCTAAAGTAGTCAAATTAATAGAAGCAGAGAGTAGAATGGTGGTTACCAAGGGCTGAGAGAAGGAGGAATTGGGGAGGTATTAGTCAAAATGTACAAAGTTTCAGTTATTATACATGGTAAGTATCTGTGTATATAAACATAAGGAGGAGGAAAAAAAAGAAGGATAAGTAAACAAAGTTTCGGTTATACAAAATGAATAATTCCTAGAAATCTGCTGTACAGCACAGTCCATATAGTTTACAGTATTTTATTGTACACTGCTTTAAATTTTGTTTAAAAAGTATATCTTATGTTAAATATTCTTATCACAAAACAAGAAGGAAGGAAGAAACTTTTAGAAGAAGTGATTATGTTTACAGCATTGTTTATGGTGATGGTTTCACAGTTACATACATGTCTTCAAACTCATCAAGGTGTAGACATTAAATATGTACGCCTTTTTGTATGTCAGTCATACCTCAATTTTTAAAAATCAAGAGTATTTTATTTTCTTACAATCCATTATTTACTCAGTAGTATTCAAGAGTTTAGTTTGGGTTTGTAATAATTATACTCAATTGCCTTCTTTTATGTTGTCTAGACTCTCCCTCCCCCCAAAAAAGGTAAGCTTATGCTGTACTACTTCCTCAAAGTAACTCAGCCTTCTAATCAGCTATTACCAATTAGATGTAATCTATCTTTTTTTTTTTTCCCTCCAGAAGCAACTTTCTCAAAGTCCTTCATCTTCTTACTCCAATCTCAACAAATTGGAAATTCCTTCACTGAATGTCTGGATTATATCCTTCAACTATTTCCTAGATCTCATGTCTTACTCTTTCTTTTATTATTTTTGTGCTTTCCTACTGGAACACACCCTCAAGTACTCCTTCAGAAAAGTTGCCTGAGAGCATAAACTCTCTCAGTCATTGAATGTTTAGAAATCTTTTTATTTTGCCCTCACTTTTAATTGGTAGTTTGGTTGAGTATATAATTTAGGTCTAAAATCATTTCCCTTAAAAACTTAAAAGAAATGTCATTATCTTCCAGAATTCATTATTACTAATTGGAAGTCTAAAAGTAATCATGTCTTTGTTCCTTTGTAGGTTTTAGTATTTTTTTTCCTTCAGAAGTTCCTAGAGTCTTCTCTTTATCTTTGGTGATTCAGTAGTATTGCACAACTGCATATAACACAAATCTAGCTACAGTAACAATATAATTTCTAATATTTTTAATGTAACATGAAGTCTAGAGGCTGGAGAAAATGCTCTAGGATGTCATGAAGGACCTAGGATCCTTCCAGCTTCTTGTCCTACCACCCTTACCATGTTGCTTATGCTCTTGTTCATTGTCACAGGATGGCTTCTCCACATTGAGGCATAACATCTACATCCCTGGTGGAACTGGGTCACATGGACCCCCCCTTCAAGGAAATCTGTAGGAGAAATTATTTTTAATTGTGCACACTTTCACTCTAAACAAAATCAGTATTCTTATAATGAGAAAGAGGGGAGAACAAGCATGTCTTAGTCAACTAGTAGGGAATGCCCCATTGATAAAGATCATATAAGATCAATTCAAGGCTTATCAATCAAAAGGCCATGTTTTTCTTCAGTACTGAAATTTTTTCATCTATTTTTAAAAGATAATAACTTTCTCTCCATTCTCTAATATCACCACCTAAAACTCCTCTCAGTCAGATCTTAAGCCTGCTAGGTTAAACAACTGTGTCTCTCATCATTTCCCTTATCTTTTTGATTATTGAATTATGCCCTGAATTCTGAGAATTCCTCTTATTTTTACTGTAATTGTATTACTTAACATAATTTTAAATCATGCTTTAAATTTCCAGAATCTTCTTATTTCTTTTTTTTACTTTGTTTTTAAGTGACA
>CAUYRT010080075.1:0-16611 GCA_963574885.1 Lepilemur ruficaudatus | reverse complement strand
CTTCTGCCTCAGCCTCCCGAGTAGCTGGGACTACAGGCATGTGCCACCATGCCCGGCTAAGTTTTTCTATATATATTTAGTTGGCCAATTAATTTCTTTCTATTATTTGTAGAGACGGGGTCTCACTCTTTCTCAGGCTGGTTTTGAACTCCTGACCTTGAGCGATCCACCCGCCTCGGCCTCCCAGAGTGCTAGGATTACAGGCGTGAGCCACCGCGCCCAGCCTAGTTTTTATTTTTAATTCTGTTTATGTGGTGAGTCACACTTACTGACTTGTGCACGTTGAGTTATCAAGCATTTATTTGATAATCAATGGTCTGTATGCCATATTCACATGCCCAATGGACTTCTTTTGAACACCTACAATTATATGGCTATTTCTTAGGTCAAATAGCTAGGTTTACCTTGCCAAGTATTTCTTCCTATGTCCTATTTTTTATAATAAGTGTAAAGGCAGTATAATGTAATGCTTGAGAACTGGAACATTGTATCAGACACATTTGTAGCCTTGGTCCCTTGGATGAGGTAACTCTATACTCTCCTAATCCCATGTATTTATCATTAAAAGAAGACTGATAGTTGGTTCCTAGTAATGTTATCAGGAAGTTTAAACTAGATCATTTGTGGAATCTTATAGCAGTTCCAAGTTCCCAAAGTAAAGAATAAAAAATTTTCTTTCCCTTCATCTTTTTTCACTTGGTTGGCTCTTAAATACACAACCATGTATGTTATGTGTTAATCTTCCTATGTAATAACATCATCAGCATTACCTAAGAGTATGTAAAAATGCAGACTTTCAGGCCCCACTCCAGATCTACTGTATTAGAACCTGCATGTCTGAAGATCCCCAGGTAACACTGATGCATGTTAAAGTGGGAGAAGCACTGATTTAAATTGCTATGATATGCTGCTTCACAGGTGAAGAAGAAGCTAATCCTTAATAGAAGAAACTGTTTCTGTGGAAGAGTAAAAAGGTCAGAGGCTGGTGAATTTGTCTAACACATAAAGGAAGCTGGTGGTAGACAAAGAAGTTAGAATGAAACTGAAATTCAGAAGCAACACCAGGGAAGAGAGAGTGTAAGCAGCATTGCTTAAACAGGTAATGGCAGTGCCTGAAAGCAGAATCAGCAGCAGCTTCAGATTCAAGCTAGATCAGAACACAAATGGAGAAAGGAGAGAGATATATCAATTTACTCACAGTAATTGGGAGCCCTCATGCCTTAAGAGGCATCTAGCTATCTCAGCTGGAAAGTAACTACCTCAACTAGAAATCTCTCAGAGGCATCAGGGAAATGCATAGAATGGTTTTTGATTGTACTCATTTTCCGTCTCATTGTGGCCATGGGACTTACCACTAAACATCAGAGAAGAGAAGAGGAAGGATGTCTTGCAAAGTAAGAAACCAGAAATGTGTAGGGCTTAGGCCTAATAGCCAAAATAATCCTAAGCAAAAATAACAAATCTGGAGGCATAACATTATCTGACTTCAAATTGTATTACATGGCTATATTAACTGTAACAGCATGGTACTGGTATAAAGGTGGATACATAGACCAATGGAGTAAACAGAAAAACAAGAAATAAAACCATATAACTATGACCAACTGATTTTTTACAACACATAAAAAAACAGACTAGAAAAAGGACACCCTATTGAATAAATGGTGCTGGGAAAATTGGATAGCCACATGTAGTAGAATGAAATAAAAACCCTATTTCTTATCATATGCAAATATCAACTCAAGATGGATTAAATACTTAAATGTAAGACCAGAAACCATAACAATTCTACAAGAAAACATAGGAAACGTTCTTTTGAACATTGTCCTAGGCAAAAATTTTGACTAAGTCCCCAAAGGGAAATACTACAATAACAAAAATAAGTAAATGGGACTTCATTAAATTAAAAGGTTTCTGCATAGCCAAAGAAATAATCAACAGAGTAAAGATACCACCTATAGAATGGGGGAAAACAGTCACAACTATACATCTGTTAAAGAGCTAATATACAGAAACTACAATGAACTCAAATGAATCAGCAAGAAAAAGACAAATAACCTCATTAAAAAGTGGGCAAAAGACATGAACAAATTTTTTATCAAAAGAAGATAGACAAGTGGCCAAGAAACACATGAAAAAAATGCTCAACATCACTAATTATCAGGGACATGTAAATTAAAACCACAATGAGATATCACCTTACACCTATCAGAATGGCCATTATTAAAAAATGAAAACACTATAGATGTTTGAATGGATGCAGTGAAAAAGGAACGCTTGTTTACTATTGGTGGGAGTGTAAAGTATTAAACCTCTATGGAAAACAGTGTGGAGATTTCTCAAAGACTTAAAAGTAGACCTACCATTAGATCCAGTAATCCCACTCTACTCGGTAGCTACCCAAAGGGGAAAAAATGTCATTATATCAAAAAGACAACTGCACCCAAATGTTTATTGCAACACAATTCACAATTGCAAATACATGGAATCAACCTAAGTGCCCATCAATTGATGAGTAGATAAAGAACATGAGGTATATCTATACCATGGAATACTACTCAGCCATAAAATGTAATGAAATAATGAATTTTGCAATAACTTGTATGGGACTGGAGAACATTATCCTAAGTAAAGTATCTCAAGAATGAAAAAACCAGCCCACATATATTCACTAATAAATGGGAAATAAATGATGGTAAACCATGGTCATATAGAATGTAAAGGACATTAGAAACTAAGAAGGTGAGAGGTGGAGAAGGGGTTAAGGGATAAAATCTTACCCAGTGGGTATAATGTATACTACTATGGTGACAGGGACACTACAAACCCTGACTTCAGCATTACACAATTCATTCATGTAACAAAAACACTTGTACCTCCTCAATATTTTGAAATAAAAATAAAAAATAAAACAATCTTAAAAAGAAAAAACCTGGTTTCTCACTTAACTATGTGATCTTGGGCATGTTACTTAATCTCTCTGGACCTGTTTCTAAAACTTTAAGATGAGGTGAGATAACACGTGGGAAGTACTTAGTTCACTAGCTGACATATAGCACTCAACATATTCGCTATTATTATTATTTTTTTCTTTACCCTTCTGAGCTATTAGCAATGTGAATATGAGAATGTGTGGAATGGTAAAAAGAGAGTAATTCTAAAATCAGACAAATCTGAGTATAAATACTGTTTCAAAACTTATTAGCTATGTGACTACAGACAGGTTGCATAAAGTAGAATATATTTTGTCTTTATTTTCTGAGTTTTCCATATCACCCTGTACATACTTAATGTCTCCCTGTCCTTTGAATTTCTACTATGTTGTCTTACCTTAATTTCTCCATTCACAATATCCTGGCTTTCAGAATGGAGATCTGGACCTTAAGAGAACAGAAGCCAAGGAAAGTGAAGAATTCTCATCTTGGAGTGCGAGGCTAGGCTAGGGAAGTAGAGGGCGGCCATGGTGAATAACCAAGGTAGAAAATGTAAGCGTGCTGATTTGGGGCTGAAGCACTATCCTCATTGGGGATTCTAATGGGAAACACACAGTCCTACATGCCTCATGTTCAGCACAGGAAATACTCTCCTTTACCAAATCTGTACATCTGTTGGGAGGATGTTCTCCAAGATTTATCCAGTACCCCATCACTCTTTTTCCCATACTTGTTTAGAGTACCACCTTATAAGAAATTCTTTTCTTCAGCAACCCCTGACCGGATGCTTCTAGTATCAATGTGTCTGAACGCATAATTTTGTAAGAATACGTGTTTCTGTAGATGACCTGAGACTCTACTTGTAAGATCTCAAAGGGCTTTCTGAACCATCAGAGAAAGATAAACTGAAA
Source organism: Lepilemur ruficaudatus (assembly GCA_963574885.1). Classification (NCBI taxonomy): domain Eukaryota; kingdom Metazoa; phylum Chordata; class Mammalia; order Primates; family Lepilemuridae; genus Lepilemur; species Lepilemur ruficaudatus. The sequence goes on along the minus strand of CAUYRT010080075.1, from coordinate 12,767 downwards.
TTAACTGAAAGAGAATTTAAGAACATAATTTTTGTGTTCTTAATCTTTATTAATTGACTTGAATTGTCCTTAAATTTTGTAAATGTTCCTAAACCCTGTGTGTTTGCATGGCAAAATGTACAGAATATTCAATTAACCAAAAGGGTCTATTCCAGTGCCTGCTGGAAGACTAAGGATGAGCTAAATTAAATTGGTCTACTGTAACAATCTGTTGCTAAATAACACTGGGCTTGATAACGATCTGCTGTTACATTATATACTAAACAGAGGAATGCCTTCACTGGTACAGAAGGTGGACCATTTTTACATGTGCTATTAAAAGGATGTATTTACTCAGTGGCTTATAATATCTCAGTGGGTAAACTTAGGTTTTTAAATAATATTCTATTGGAAAAGAGGCGTGCTACTTAAGTATATACACAGGCACCTCTTGTGTATTGGGCCACAGCTGATCTTTGCCCTCTACACAATTATCTTATCCCATATTGCATCTCCAGCTTAATACCCCAAAGCTACCCAACAAAAAGGCTTGATTTTATTCAGTTTCACTGTCACCAATATTTTGTATCTATTCCCATATTTACTCATATTGTCCTTTCTGCCTGCAATGTCCTTGATTTTCCTACCCTCTGCTGAGCCAAATCTTGGTAATCTTTTGTGGCCCATTTCAAGATGCCTCTTCAAAGAATTCTTCCCTGATTTCTATAGCCTCCATGCATATTATTCCCTCTGCATGGAACCTGCTTTATTCTTCTCTGAACTAATTCCCATGTCTTGGCACACATTTTTCTACCTCAGAGATACCTTCTCTGCCATACTAGACACCAGTTTTTCTTAAAAGAGAAGTACTTTTGGAGTAGAGTATTTAGTATAAAAAAACATTTGTGGATTTCTCTGGTTGTCATTTCATTATTAAATTTGGGGTTAATTTCACTGTGGTCAGTGAATATATTCAGTATGATTTTAATCATGTAAAATTGGTTGAAACTTGCTTTATGGCCCAGCATATGGCCTACTTTGGTAAATGTTCCATGTGCACTTAGAAATAATGTATATGCTACAATTTTTCATTTGATAAATAAATGTCAATGAGGTCATTTTTGTCAATTGTTATAGCAGGTCCTGCCAGTGCCTTAACCTATATCCCTAGAACACTATCATGTGTTCCGCCTTACTGGAAATTTGAAATAACTATCTTGCTGAGGGCTTTTTACAGAAAGGTGGAAGGTCATGCTGCCAATGTTCACATGGCAGGCCAGAAATCCTGGAGAATTGATACCCCTAAAGAACAGCCCTACACTGATGACTCTTTAAGTAGGTGTATAAATATTCTATTATCCCTTATCCATTCGTTGAGATAATACTGAGGAAGTTTTTTTTTTTTTTTAACTTTTTCTCAGAAGTAACTCACAAAAATAATCTCCATCACCCACACCAGCACAAAATAGTACCAGGCGTTCTCTTTCTTTAACAATTCTCCAGTCCAATACTGGTATTCCCTGGAACTTCCAAATCAGTGAGTAGCATTTAAATCTCCAGATCCATGATGTGCTTTGTGTGTGAACACACACATATTTTCTTATCTATGGTAGATAGTATTCATCACTTTGGGAAAATTATTGGCTGATATTATTCTGCATATTTTTCTGATTCATTCAATCTTTTTCCTAGACTGCATTTTCACATATAACAGACCTTTTGTATTTTCCATCATTTTCCTCTCTATGCTTGATTCTGTATATTTTCTACTGACCTATCTTCTAGTTCACTATTTATCTATTCTATTCTGTCTGATCCACTGTTAAACCTATCAAATTATTAATTTTAGCTATTTTATTTATTTTTAGAATTTCCATTTGATTATTTTTGTTGTATATTACCTGTAAAATTCTCCATCTTTTTGTCTATATTCTTTTTTCTTATTATTTAAATAGATTTAGGGGGTACAGCAGTTTTTTGTTACATGGATGAATTGCATAGTGGTGAAGTCAGGAATTGTAGTATACCCATTACCCAAATAGCATACATTCTACCCACCATATAGTTTTTGAAACCTCACCCCTTCCCACACTTTCCTCTTCTGAGTCTCCCAAGTCCATGATACCACTCTCTATGACCACATACACCCATTTAGTTCCCACTTGTGAGTATATGAGGAATTTATTTTTTTTCTGAGATACTTCACGTAGGATAATGGTTTTCAGTTCCATCCATCCATTCAAGTTGCAAAGAAAGACATTATTTTATTCTTCTTTATGGTTGAGGAGTAGTCCATGGTATGTATATATATGTATTTCTATATATACATACACACACACACACCACATTTTCTTTATCCACTCAGTTGATGGGCACTTAGGTTGATTTCATATCTTTGCAATTGTGCTATGATAAACATATGACTACATGTGTCTTTTTGTTATAAATACTTATTTTCCTTTGGGTAGATACCTAGTAAGTAGTGGGATTGCTAGACTGAATTGTATGTTTACTTTTAGTTCTTTGAGCAATCTCCACACTGTTTCCCATAGAAGTTATAAATGTATATCCCCATCAACATTGTATAAGCATTCCCTGTCTACCACATCCGTGCCAACATCTATTGTTTTTTGAATTTTTAATGATAGCCGTTCTGACAGGGGTGAGGTGGTATGTCATCATGGTTTTAATTTACACATCCCTGATGATTAGTGATGTTGAGCTGTTTTCTCATATGTTTGTTGGTGATTTGTCTATCTTCTTTTGAAAAATGTCTGCTCTTGTCACACACTTTTTTTCTTTATTGAAGTATAATTTATATATCATGCCTTTACTCCATTTTAAGTGTACAATTAAATGATTATTAGTAAATTTACCAAGTTGTACAGATATTAACATGAATCAGTTTTAGAGGATTTCCTTCCCCCTATTGAGACCCCTAATTCCCTTCCCCAACTACATTTCAAGCATGCCCCTCCCCTCCACAGTGCTCACCAAATCCCTCAGATGTGGGTCTACCCCCAACCCCCAAATCCATAGTGAACACTACCACCATGTGAGCACCATAGTTTTAATCAGTCAGTACCAATTTGATGACGAGTACATGTGGGGCCCATTCTTCCAGTCTTGTGTCACCTCACTTTGAATAATGGGCTTAAGCTTAATCCAGTATAAGCGGTGTTAGCTCACTGTTGTTTCTTAAAATTGAGTAATATTCCATTGTAAACGTATACCAAATTTTAATAATCCACTCATGAATTGATGGGCACTTGGGTTGTTTCCATGATATAGCAATAGTGAATTGTGCTGCCATAAACATTCGGGTGTAGATGTCTTTATAACAGGATGTATTATGCTCTTTTAGGTAGATGCCTAATAATGCTATTGCTGGATCAAATGGTAATTCTATTTTTAGCTCTTTGAGAAATCTTCAAATTCTTTTCCACAGAGGTTGCACTAATTTGCAGTGCCACCAGCAGTGTAAGAGCATTCCTGTCTCTGCACATCCTTGCCTGCATTTCTTGTTTTGAGATTTTTTGATAGAGGCCAATCTCACTGGGGTTCGGTGGTATCTCATTGTGGTTTTGATTTGCATTTCTCTAATGATTAAAGATGTTGAACATTTTTTATATATTTGCTGGTGATTATTCTGTCTTCTGTGGAGAAGTTTCTGTTCATCTCCTTTGCCCATTTATAGATGGGGTTGTTTGATTTTTTCTTGTTAATTCTTCTGAGTTCTAGGTAGATTCTTGTTCTCAGACCTTTGTCAGAGGTGTAAAGAGCAAATATTCTCTCCCATTCTGTGGGTAGTCTATCTGCTCTAGTGATAGTTTCTTTAGCTGTGCAGAATGTGGTTAAGAATATTTTAAATGGAAAAGCAATTTTTGGCTGTATTTTTTCTTCAGCATTTAATTATGTCAGAACACTGTCTTTCAGTCTCCATTGGTCATGAAGAAAAGTTAGCCAATTGCTTCATTATTATTTCTCTGTATATAGTAAGTCAGTTTTTCCTTGATGAGTTCAAGATTTTCTGTCTTTCAACCATTTAACTATAATATGTTTAGTAATGAATCTTATAGTGTTTATTCTGATCAGGTTTTACTGAGTTTCTTTTTTCTACAGATTAATGTTTTTCATTAGTTTTGAAAGTATTTTGCAATTATTTCTTCAAATATATTTTTCAGACACTCTCTTCTACTTTGTGACTCCCATTACCCATTTTTTGGTGTTCTTCACATTGACCTATCCATCTCTGAGGCATTGAACATTTTTCTTTAAACTTTTGTCTTTTTTTGGATTAATTTCTATTGATTTGTTTTCAGTTTCGTGGATTATTCTGCTATCTTGAACTGCTGTTGGACCTATGTAGTGAATTTTGCAATTGAGTTATTGTATTAATACTTTACATTTCTAGAATTCCTATTTGATCCTTTTTCATAGTTTCTATTTCTCTAAAGTCCCTATTTATCGAGTCATCATCTTTATATTTATCATTTTATGTCTTTGACCGTAGTTGAAAATAATTATTTGAACATCTATATAATAACTGTTTTGAAGCCTTTGTTGAAGGCAATATATTGAACAAGTCAAGAGTCAGCTTCCATTGACTACTTTTGTTGTTGTTTTGTCTTTGTTTCCTCAATATTGGTCATACTTTTCTGTTTCTTTGTAGGAGTTTTTAAGTTGAAAACTGCACATTTTAGATAATACGTTCTTGTACCTCACTGGATTCTATTTTATTTTTCTGTGCATTGTTGAATTTTTTAAAATATAATTTGCCTGAACTTACACTGAGGAGTCTAACCCCCCGTTGGTGTATGAACATTGATATCTCTGTTCATTTTTATTCTTAATTTTAATATTTGGCTTGGATTTATAGGAGCTGTGTATGCATATGCATAGCTGAATAGTCATTGTGATTTGAACAGAAGTTTTGCTCAAATATCTTGAGCTCATAAATCGAACATCTGCCAATCCATCTCTATATGGTTTGAGGAGCCCATGAAAAATGTAGCCAGTTTTACCCTCCTCTGTTTGTACTATTCATTGTCCCCCCGCCTTGGATCTCTATCATTCAGACTTGTAGCTTCTAAGTCAGCAGGAATATGTTCAGAGATTGTCTCAACAATTCCAGGAGTCCACATTATTTCCAGGAATCCACTTTTAACTTTCAGCAGGTGTACCGTATGTCCCAACCGGGCCGAACATCTAGGACTAGTAAAGCTGTGGGGTTTTTCTGTTCATTTCTTACAGAGCTCATCAAAGTTAGCCGGAAACTCTGGAGGATCATGCTCCACTCTCCACCCCAATTCACACCCACCCACTTTGGCAGCAAGTTGCTAGTTGTTGCTGCCATCCTCATGTTGGCAAATCTCCAGTTCTGCAGTTCTTGCCGACTGAGCTGAGGTGGAAGAAAGAAGTCCCAGAAAAAACCACAGACTTTTCCTGTCCTGACTTAAAGTGCTAATACTTTTAAAGAATATATGATTCTCAATTTTTTTGATGCTTTGCCAATTTCCAGAGCACTGAAATAATTTTGATATTTTTTCAGCTTTACATTCTTGTTTATTTTTACATAGAGGGTTTAATAAACTTTTGTTACAGTATAAGTGGAGATGCCTTCTAAACTGAATTTAAATGAGCATAATAGCCACACTAAAAGGAAATGGGGTATGGCACCCATAAGTAATTTTGGAGTTGAGAATTTGGACTCTACACCTTCAGTTTAAAGAGAAACCAAGCTCTTAACAAATATTGAACCTTAATACTTAGATTTTGTGTTCTCAGTGAAATGTATTATCAATTTTTAAATATCTTATGTATATTCTAGAATTAAACAAATATGTGACTATACATAATAGAAGCCAGGATTGCCTTTAAAAGAGATGAGCATTACAAATAGGAAAAAGTGGAAAAGACGATGAATCTTGTGAGATTATTTAATTCTAATCCTTGCCCTTTTCTTATTTTTATTTATATATTTTAATTTATTTTGAAATATTTTTAGGCTCAAAATTTGAAGAAAATGTAGGAAGGATTGTTCCCATATACTCTTCCCCCAGCTTCCTCTAATGTTAACCACATGCATAAACATAGTATAAGTATCAAAACTAGAAAATTAACATAGATGAAGTTCTATTGCTTAACTAATTTGCCATCCAAAGTTGATTTTAATATTTTCCCAATAATGCTCGTTTTATGTTCCAGGATAAAATCCCATCCCATATTGCTTTTAGTTTTTGTCTTCTTAATAACCTCTAATATGTCACAGTGTTTTAGTTTGGTTTGTCTTTCATGCTCTTGAAACTTTTGAAATTTACTGGCCAGATATTTTGGAGAATGGTCCTTTAATGTGGTTTGTCTGATGTCTTCTATTGATTAGATCAAATCTTTCATTTTTAGCAAGATTATTACCAATAGGATATATCCCCAGTGCATCATATCAGGAGTTGCATAATGTCAACCTGCTGTATTATTGATGATGATGCCTGAATATGACCAGCGAAACCCCTTTTATGAGACAGATTTGGCAACAGGAACTAAGACAGGTGATTATATCACTTTTCCTATTTGGCCATTTGCTGACTTTCTTAGGAATTATCTAGTCCTGCCTGAACCTGTCTTTACTTAATTTTTTATTCCAATTTTAATGCTTTAAAAACCTACTGCACAATGGAGAATGTTAAAGAAATAAGTTATTCTATTTTAAATGGCAAAAGTTTCTATAATGGAAATTTGCCACTAGACTGTTGATAGCCTGAAGAAAGAAAAAGTAGAGTGGAATTTATTAAATCATGAGAGTATCCATAAATGAACAGCTGTTATGGAGTCAACTATTTGGAAAAATAAACAGAATTTTCTGGCACTTAGGAGATAGCACAAATCCCAAAGGTAAGTCATGGACTGAGACAGTTCTACTCGGGGATTGAGATACCATTGGTGCCATATTAGAATGCACACAGTTCTGACACTATTTCTGGACATCTGAGATTCTGGTGGCTCAGCTGAATTGTGTGTGGCTGCATCTATATGACAGTTCTTTCTAAAAATGTGTACTTTTCCAAGTTTTCCATTTCTAATCTGACTAATCAATAGAATTTTGTCTTTTTTTTCAGAATATTATGGGGGTGCAAACATTATGGGTATATATAATGCCTTTGCTTCATCCAAGCAGGACCTACAAGCGTGTCCTTCCCTGATAAAGAGCACTCCACACCCGTTAGTTGTGAGTTTACCCACTCCGTCACTCCCCTCCAACCTGACGGGCACTCGATGAATATTACTTCCATGTGAGCAACTTAGTGTGTGTCAGTTAGTACCAATTTGATAACGAGTACATGTGGTGCTTGTTTATCCATTGTTGTGATACTACTCTTTGAGAATTTTGACTTTTGATTGTCGTGAAAGGCAAAAAATTTAGGAGAGAATAGAAACTTTGGGGTATAGAGAGAGGATATCAGATAAAGGCCAACAAGATATTACTCAATATGGTTAATCTGAGTTGGGCTTTTGGAAAAAAAGACTTAGAAGGAAAGTGTTTGAGGAAGTCACACATGGTTTAAAAAATCAATTATTCATGACATGAAACTCTTTCCAGAGGAATGAGACAACTTTACAAAAAGGTTAAATTTTACATTTCAATTTACCAAATCTCTCTCGTTATACAACACTTTCACTTTGCTCCTTTTTACCCTGTAGTTCTGCGGTCACAGAACGGCCTGAGCTTGAAAGAATTTGTTTGCATAGGAACCCAGAAAGTAAGACAATACACTTTCAACGTCATTCAGGTAGAAGTATGTCAAACTTGGGTAGAACCTGGAATTAGGTTTATGAGCATCTCACAAGTATTAGAGAAATAGAAAAAAGATTAAAAAGACAGCATAATGATTGCATGAGGAAGACAGACAGCAATATGACATTTTAACATTTCATAGGGTAAAATGTGGTCCTGATCAGTCCAGGCAAGATAAGAGGTCAGCTTTGATCTGAGACATAGGGAAAAGGCCTCCCTAGGGGAGAGTATGCAAATCCTTTGGTGGGTCCAGCTGAGTAACGAGTCAATGGACAATATTCCTAACGCTAAAAATGTATCTTGCTCTCCACTACGTTAACAAAGCATCATGCGGCCTGATACAGAGAAGGAAGCATAATAAGCCAGCAGACAAACCTAGTCACTTCACACTGTGCATAAGTACTAAGAGACTGTAAGGGGTGAAAGATAATCTTTATTAGGTCCAGAATTGAAAGAAAGGAAAGTCAAACTAGGATTGTCAGACAATGTTATCATGTGAGATTCTTGTGAGTTTCAACTTACTCAAAAAGCAAACTCATGCAGTGCAGGCAGCTTTCCATTCTCCTAAGGGTTGGTGAGAGTGATGGTGACTTGGCAAAGGAAGGAAGGGCACTGAAGCTCATCAGCAGCAGCAGGTGATAACACACTAGTGTCCCCTCCCGGTGGCATCACTGAGCAACTGTGTAGCCATGAGGGCAGCAGGGAACTTCAGTGGCTGCTCCAGGGAGGATGAGGCAGCCACTCCCTGGAAGGTCAGTGGGGTGTTAAGTGTCCTGAGTGGGGAGGAGGAAGAGGCTCTAGGACGCTGTCCTGGAGGGCCCTGTCCCCTGTTTACAAAAGAGCAACCAGTGTCCATTGATGAGGCCTCTGTGGTCCCTTGCCCAAGGCTCTGCAGCCAACTCCACCTGCGCCCGCCTGGCTTGGACTTGTCCTCTGGGCACTGCTGCTGCTCCAGCCACACTGAGAGGCTGAGCCTCCTGGGAGGTTTGTGATTGAGGCCGTCACACTGTGTAGAGTCTTGGTCAGTGTCCTTCTCACAGGAGTATGTGCAGTGTCCCCAGGATCCACATGAGTGACTGCAAGAACAAAATCAAAAGAATTTTCTTGAGACATGTGTCTCTGCTTGTCAATATATTTTGTAGACTTTATTCTTTGTTTTACAAATTCTTTTCTATAAACCATTTTTTCTTTCTTTTTTGGACTTTTTGGTTGAGAAAACAATTATAATTACACTATCTGTGGTCTCTACATGGGTGATTGTGGGAGTTAAATTAGTATATTTTTGATTGGATGTGTCCCCACCTGTGAATGTACATGTAGAAAAATACTCTATAGACTTGTCATTCTCTGGATGTGTTAGAAACTCCTTGCTATAAACCATGCTTTCTAGTTTTTTTTGTTTGTTTATTTGTTTTAGTATTTGTACTGAAGAATACAAGTTTAATTGCACTTACCATGGATTCCATTTTCTTAAAATAGATTAGCATTTCCGGTGATTGGGTGATTTGACCATATTTGATCTCTACTATATTCACATCATACTCTCATAGCTGCAGTCTGCCCATAGTCTGAAAATTCTTCCCTTCTGGGAAAGAAAAACTCACATTATTCTGTGTTATTTCAGTGGCATGTGAGGTAAGTTCTATAATATGTCTTCTAGAGTTCTTCTTTGTTTCTTTTTAAAACCCAACTTTTGAAATGTCAAGAACTACCTTTGCCTACTAGCAAGAGGCAATTGAAGCAAATAAAAGAGTTTTAGCATTAGAATGTTCAATCTTATACCATGAAATTACAAAGGTCTATTTGGAGGCTTAAAAACCAGGATTTTTACTAATTGTCCTCAGCCAGCTGCTCCTGTGGGCAGCTTGCGTAGAATGTTCTCACCACCATCTCTGTGGCGGTAAGTAGTGAAAGGAGAAGAAGGAATTTGGGAAAATTGGAAAGTAACAATTTCGGAATATTACCAAATATTGTCCTCTTAAAAAATACATAAAAATGCTAAACCTCAAGATGTAGTCCACACATAGTGCTTCAAATCTGCATTAATTATCTGGCTATTTTGCTGATTGAGTCTTATTGAGAAATATAAGCAAAGCAGGAGGATGAGGATGAGATTTTCTTTGTTTCTCCTTTCAGTCATGTCTAGTTACTCAGAAGGCACTGGGATCATATTTATTTTTCTGCTACTTACGCCGTGCCAAGGCTGTTGCAGCTAACAGGGCTACTAATAGATTTGCCTGACATATAGACAAGGCACTCATGTAACGGGGATGTCAAAAGCAAACTGTTGCTCTGAGTTCTCTAACACCTTCCTCTTATACAGCCAGAGAGTCTGCTGAGCTGTCACCAGATGAACAACACATTTGGGCAGCTGGGCCACCCCAAGCGTGCAGGTTTGTGTTCAGGGCTGTACCACTGTGTGAGGAGTATATGAACCTTGCGCACAGTAATACACTCCAACATCCTCAGCCTGCACCCTGCTGATTTTCAGTGTGAAATCTGTCCCTGACCCACTGCCACTAAACCTGAGACCCCAGAGTCCTGGTTGGAAACCTTATAAATCAGGAGCCTTGGAGGTTGGCCTGGCTTCTGCAGCAACCAACTCAAATAGGTATTTCCTTGATTGGTTGTGATGCTCTGACTAGCCCTGCAGGAGATGGAGGCTGACTCTTCAGGGGTGACAGACAGGGACAGTGGAGTCTGGGTCATCACAATATCACCACTGGATCCTGCAATAACAAGAGAGAAGTACAAGGTTATATACAAACATTAGAGGCATTTTCATAATTTGCTCTTGCTAATTATTTTAGGCTAAATTTTTTGTGTGGCCTAGGTTTTGAATCATATTCCCCAAATACACAGTTTTATAAAAGAATGGAGATCTTCAAAGCCAAAAAGAGTCTCTAGAATTCCTTTATACTGTTTCCCTCTTTTTGTGTCAAAGTCTTCACCAGATCACAGGCTCTGCTCTTTCTAGAATTTTCCTCACTCTCTCAGATGTAAATCTCACGTGGCGCATCCTGGAGGACCAGACGCACACATCTAACACATGCACAGACCACACAGGGCAGGCAGTGGGGCCCCACAGCTCACTCTCCCACCCCAATCTCCTTCCTCATCTGCTTCTGTCCTTACCAGGGACCCAGAGCATGAGCAGCCCCAGGAGCTGAGCAGGGAGCCTCATTCTGAGAAGTTGGACTGAGGAGTCCTGGTCAGTCCAGGCAAAGTTTGGGCTGAGTTTTATCTCAAACTCACAAGGAAAGGTCCTCCCTAAGGGGCCAGTATGCAAATGCTCTAGTGGGTGCAGTGGAGAGAAAGGAAACAACAGGTTGGTGCGGGTATCTCTTGTGAGCAAAGTGACATGTATGTCCCCTGTGTTTGGAGCAAAACTAATAGAGAAAAATTCCATGCTGTCTAAGTAGGAGAAGGGATTTTAATGTTTCTCTCCTGTTTCTTTTCTAGTTTTGAGGCCTTTGTTCCATCTGAATGATTCAAGTTACTGTCTGCTGTAATATACCGTGATTCTGAAGGATTTCCTTTTGAATTAATTTCAGGGCATATCTGCTAGTCATGGAATTCCTTCTTTTTTCTTTCTGAGGGATAGTTTTCCTTAACATAAAATTCTTTTCTGACATTTTTTTCTCTGAGTACTTTTAATAACTTTCAAATTAATATTAATCTGATACTATTAACTAATTTACAATTCATATTTGAATGTCATTTAGGTTTATACTAATGTCTTTTTTTATGTTTTCGGGCAAAATTCCAGGATTCCATAACGCATTTAGTTTTCATGCTTCCTTCGTTTACACCAGTTTGTACCAGTTCTTTAATTTTTGTTTGTGTTTCAGTACTTTGAAACTTCTGAGTTATATTGGCCAGTTATTTTGAAGAATGACCCTCTAATCAGATTTATTTGATGTTTTTCATTGATTAGATTCATATTTTTCATTTTTGACAAATATATTATGGAGGGGATGTTTCACCAGTGCAGGACATCAGAAGTTATAATATGTAATATCAACAGTCTATTCTGCTGATGATAAATGAATGTGAGTAATGAAACCCTTTGTATAAGAAATCTTTAATCAAAGGTAAGCAAGGCAGTTTGATCCTTCTTACTATGTGGTTATATGCTGACTTTGTCAGGAATAGGCTATCCTTGTCTGCTATGGTTGAATGTTTCTGTCGTTCTGAAATTCATGTTGAGCCCCAAACCCTAAGGTGATGGCAATAGATATAGTACCCTCTTCATGCTGATTAAATAATGAGGGCTCTGCTCCCCTGTATGAGATTAATGCCCTCATACCCAAGGCTCCAGAGCACTGCCTGTTCCTTCCACCACTTCTGCAACATGAGGACACAATGCTCACTTTCTCTCCTTTTGCCCTCCCTCCTTCCAACGTGTAGGACACAGAAACAAAGTTTCATCTTGAGTAGACAGAGAGCTAAGCCTATTACACACTGCATCTGCTGGTGTCTTGATCTTGGACCTCCACAGTCCAGAACTCCGGACCTGAGAGAAATAAATGTTTATTGTTGGGAAGTGGATCCGGTTGTGGAGGCCACGATATCTTTTCCTGCACAACATTCTAGTTAGCAATGAGTGACTGTAGAGTCATCAGACTTTGGGTCCACAGTGACACAATCAATCTGCACTTATACCAACGTGTTTATTGTCCTTTCCCCGTCATAACCAGTGGGCAGGTTCCCTACTGGCTATCCCACTGTAGCCCTTAACTTGGGGGATTCCTTGGAGAAAAGGGCTAATGGCTGCACAGGGAAACTTGGTTTCAAGTCTTCCTTTACGGTTAGACATAAACATCATTCCATTTAGAAATCTCACCAGGGAGGGGGGTGCCTGTAGATTATCATGGAGGGGGACCCATCATTTTCAATTTTTTCTAAACCAAATACATACTGGATTTTAGTGGAGGTTTAAACTCATATTTACAGAAAGGTAAAGATTCTTGCTTTAAATCTGTTTAGATTAGAA
>CAUYRT010080070.1:0-11487 GCA_963574885.1 Lepilemur ruficaudatus | reverse complement strand
GCTATTTTTAGTACAGACGGGGTCTCGGTATTGCTCAGGCTGGTCTTGAACTCCTGACGTCGAGTGATCCTCCCGCCTCAGCCTCCCAGAGTGTTAGGATTACAGGTGTGAGCCACTGTGCCTGGCTGATTTAAGTTTCTTAATGGAGAGAACTATGACTTGTAAATATATTTAAGATGGCTTCACTCATAAGTGAGGGAGCATGGTTTTTATTTTTTTTATTAATTTTTGAGACAGGGTCTTCTCTGTCACCCAGGCTAGAGTGTAGGCATGATCATAGCTTACTGCAGACTCAAACTCCTGGGCTCAAGTGATCCCCCCGCCTCAGCCTCCCAAAGTGCTGGGATTATAGGCATGAGCCACCATACCTGGTCCATGGTTATTTTTGACACCTCACTTAAGTGGTCAAGATCTGAAGTCAAAGCTACTCTAGTTAATGTTTATTCCCCCATTTTCTCTTGGATTGGTGCATTTCCTATTAGATTAAAACAAAATTAAAACAATTAAAATTTTGTCTTAAAAACTTTCACTTTTCTTAGTATGTGGGATGGACACACACACACACACGCCTCATCTGAAAAAATGAAGGCTTTATAAATGGACAAAGAATTGCAGAACAACTATTGATCTCACATCTCACTTACCAAGAGATGGCAGGGAATTGTAGAAATAGTAGACTTCCCATCATTAAGTGAGGCATACAAAAGGCTTCTGTGTTAACATAGCCCAGAAAACCATGGCTCTTCAGTAAGGGCTTCTTTCTGCTTGCCTGCTATATTTTTCTTTAATAGAGGACCCTTCCTTTTGCTTGATGGGAAAAACTATATAATGAAGATACCACCAGGGCTGGTGTGTGCTCTCCTCAGAGGAGAAAAGACTTCACCTCATCCCATCTGCTCAATTGTTTGCAGTCCCAGGGAAAGACACCCAAATTGTGCAGTGGTGGGTTTAAGCTGGTTGCTTAAATTGCAATTCCTTTTGATAGTCTGAGTACTTAGGTAAGTTTGCTGTACATTTCATCAGTTGATGTCAGATACGAAGGGGAGAATTCAAGTGACATCATTTGTGTCATAAGATTGCAAAAATAAGAAAGGAAGGAGCCGGGCGCGGTGGCTCATGCCTGTAGTTCTAGCACTCTGGGAGGCCGAGGTGGGAGGATCACTGGACATCAGGAGTTCGAGACCAGCCTGAGCAAGAGCGAGACGCCATCTCTACTAAAAATAGAAAGAAATTAGCTGGACAACTAAAAATATATATAGAAAAAATTAGCTGGGTATGGTGGCGCATGCCTATAGTTCCAGCTACTCGGGAAGCTGAGGCAGAAGTATTGCTTAAGCCCAGAAGTTTGAGGTTGCTGTGAGCTAGGCTGATGCCATGGCACTCTAGCCCAAGCAACAGAGACTCCATCTCTAAAAAAAAAAGGAAGGGACTTCAGGATTAACACCTTATTCACAATGAACATTTGGAGCAAGTCTAGAAGATATATCCATGCTGTAGTTCTTATGATGTCCAGTTAGGCTTCATGATATCAATAAAATCTAAAATTTTATAAGCAAGTTAGGCTGGTTTGTCTTATTTTAAATTATTTTAAGATTCAAGTAGGGACAGCTATTTTGACAAGGAGGTCTCTACACTGGTAAGTTTAGGATATAAAGGAAGAAATTATAATCTGTTCACTCAGGCTTTAGCGTAAGTCTTGTTTGAACGGCAACATGACTGAAGGTATGCTGTTACCTGGTGGTATTTTGTACTAATATCAGGAAAAATTCCTTTCTAATACTTTTTAAGTTGCAAACACTAATTCGTAAGAATCTGCTGGAAGGCCTTGCCCATTTTTTTCCCCCCAAAGCCAAACATGACTCACTTGCATTAGAATTATATGAGATACTTGTTAAAATGCAGATTCCTAGGTTACACACTGCACTGATTGAAACAAAATCTTCAAGGTTTGGAATCTAGGACTCTTCATTTTAAACAAATGCCCCCATATGATTCTAGCACACAGTAAAGTTTGGGAACAGCTGGCCTAGCCTCTGCCTCTAGACTAATCAGGACATACCAGGAAGATATGTCTTGAAATTCTTGCCTGTTCTCACACAAAGGAAGTACAGAAATAGGATAGAAAACTTGCAGTAATTTTTGGGTTCGGAACTTTCAACCCTATTGCCTACTTTTACTGAATTCGTCCTACATTTTGGATTCTGCTTACTTACTTATACCTATCTGCTCTTCACTACCAGTTGCTGCTTTCCTGTCCTTTTTGATGTGGGAATTTCACAGATGTCTGAGCACAGAAATATTCAAGCACCAAAGTTAGACTTCTAGTTGCTTTCCCTTCCTTTTCTTTTGTGGACACCCAGTGCAATTCCAGCCTTCCCTTCCCTTCCTGCCCTCCATCCTTTAACACTTGCTGGGTTTTTTGTTTCTTTAAATTGTCACTTAGTTTTTAAATATTTATACATTTGGAAAGCTTCCTGAGCTAAGAACTGGAGTTACTCCTCATGCTTCTAAATCATGTTTATAATTAATATTGCTCATTCTGCCTAGATGAACATTTTGGGGGCAGGTGGTGGGACTACATGGATTGATACACCCTCTGGTCCATAAGCTACTATAACTAGGGCGACGCTATAATTTATTATCCCAACTGAGACAATTTTGAGAGTAAAGGGGAGAACTATTAGTAATTAACCAGAATAAAATAAGCTGGAACCATATGGCCCAGCAATTGCACCCACAAAGAAATGAAACCATACGTCCATACAAGGGCTTGCATGTCAATGTTCACAGCAGCATTATTCATAATAGCCAAAAAGTGCAAACACCACAAATATCCATCAACTGGTGAAAGGATAAACAAAATGTAGTATATCCGTACAGGTGAATACTATTCGGCAATAAAAAAGAACAAAATCCTTATACATGTTACAACACGGATGAACCTTGTGTAGGCAGAATAAGGGACCCCAAAGATATCCATGTCCTAGTTTCTGGAACCTGTAAATATGTTACATGGCAAAAAGGACTTTACAGATGTGATTAAGTTAAGGATCTTGAGATTGTCCTGGCGGACCCAATGTAATCCAAGGGTCCTTATAGGAGGGACAACAGAAGCAGAAGTCAGAGACAAGGAATGTGGGTAACCTCTAGAAGCTGGAAAAACAATGAACAGATTCTCCTCTAGAACCTCCGGAAGAAACACAGCTCTACTGACACCTTGATTTTAGCCCCATAAGTCCCATTTTAGACTTCTGACCTCCAGTATTTTTTTTTTCAATTACATGAGCCCATGTATTTATTGCATTGGCTAACAAATAAGATGTAATTCCCACTATCAAGGAGCTTATAGTACAGGAATGAAATGTAATATAAATATCTTCACCTGTAATGACCTTCAGTATTTTAAGATGAAAGTTTTGTGGTATTTTAAGCCCTAAATCTGTGGTAATTTGTTACTGCAGCAATAGGAAACTAGTACAAAACCGCATAAACATTATACTAAGTGAAAGAATCTTGATAGAAAAAAATCTATATATTGTATAATTTCATTTATATGAAATGTTCAGAAAAGTCAGGTCTATAGAGAAAGATTAGTGGTTGCCTAGGGCTGGTGGTGGTAACAGGGACTAACTAAATGGATATGAGGGATCTTATTGGGGTGATAGAAATGTTTTAAAACTGAACTGATGGCTGTATAATTTGGAAAATTTACTAAAAATCATGGAATTGTATACTTAAAACAGATGAATTATGTGATATATAGACTATACTTCAATAAAGTTGTTAAACAGTAGGGCAGTCACCCTAACTATAAGACAGTAGTTTATCACAATCTCTCAGAAAGCTTGTTAAAAAAGATGCCTACTCCTCTACATTCTTATTTATTGGGTTTGAGGGAAGGCCAGGGCATCTGCATCTTACCAAGTTCCCTAGGTATATCCATATACACCACTGGAATGTTTTGTAACATATGGTCTCTTTGTATCATCTGCATCGTAATCATCCTGCGTGTTTATGAAAGATGCTGATGTCTGGGCCCCAGGGTAGTTCTACTGAATCAGAATCTGGAAGTACGTTCATCATCTGCTCTTTCAACAGGTTTGTGAACCTTTGCTCTATGCATTTTTGCTCTTAGACCAAACTTCCAAATGCTGTCCTGCATGAGACTTTGATTGCTAGATGTATTTGTCCCTTGGAACTCAGGTTTCTTTTCTTTTTTTTTCTTTCTTTCTTCTTATCTTCTGATCTGGCTCTGAAATAAAAATCATGGAGATGTTGCTGCAATAGCTCAGAACACTTGCTTCTCCTTTTACATCTCCCATACATTTGAGGGGCATTTTCCATGCATGAGGCCTTGCTTTAGCTCTCAAAGTAAAAGATACACTCATTAGGAAACTTCTCTAAAAATAATTATTTTATTCCCAGGGAACACTTTATTACATATATATCAAGGCACACACATATATACACACATATCTAGAAGTATTGTCACTATGTTATCAGTTATAGGGTGAAAGCTGGTGAGGAGGTGTGAGATGGTGGTTGGAACCACTCTTCAATTATCTTTATAATTTTGTTTTTATTTTTAAATCTCTCTTCAGGCAAACCTCAGGAATACTTGCTCCAGTGTGATCTAATGGGATAATCTTCTAGTCCATATTTATCTTTTAATGACTCCAAGGTACCAAATATCTTTGGGGCAGCAGAAGAAATCACTATTATCAAAGCTCCTCACAGAGACAAGTGGAGAAAAATACTGTGTTAATGGGGAGAAGGTGGCTCTGTTTACCCTCTCCTTGCATGGACCTAGAGACTCCCTTTGAAGCTAATAAATCCCAATTAGAGAGGAAAAGTTTTGCTTATCTACCTCTGTGTTAATGGCAGTTTCCCAAGATACTGTGATTTTATAAACCTCCCACCTGCTGACACAGAACTCTTCTATCTTTGCCCCCAAATTATAAATAACTTCTAATAGGCCAAAATAATTTAAGGCTGAGTCATGTCTTATAAAATTACTATGGTGAGAGCTGTGAGGAAACTATATTGGATTTATAAAGCAAATAAAGAAAGTGAAGAATAGACTACAGACCTAGCAATGGTCCCTGATGGAGCTAGGTTTGACCAAAATCTCTCAGGTGCCTGAATTTGAATGCTCCATATTATCTACCAACTTTAAAGTCAAACACCTCTTACAGTTCTAGGAGGGCCTGGTACCACACTCACCTTTCCCCAGGTAAGGTTACAGCTGGGTATGTGGTAATGAACCATCCTTTGGTGCTCATGTGTTAGGGAGCTGTCTCAGAAAGTGAGAGAGACACTGAGAGGGATAGGGTAGAATGAGGACCATTTCCTGGCAACTTCATTGTTAAAATAGATGATTTTAATGGATCTTCGGTAAGCACAGTGCCTAGGGCCCACAATACTTGCAGAAATTTTTAATTTCTTTGAAAATCAGAAGATAAAATGAATTGTTTATGATAAAATTGTTTATGATAAAAATAAATTCTGACTGATGAATTATAGCTGGACAGGGAGGACTATAAACACCTGACAAAGAAGCCATCCTTCAGGTTTCCTTGAGTTCAGTGACCCACTCTTGTCATTTGTAATTGGGCCTATCTCTTGTGGGGACTCTGGGAGTTATGCCTATGGAATTGTGTTGTAAGAGATATGGGCTCCTGTGGGACATGAAGCCTCTAAGCCAGTGAGGTCCCCATACCTATGCAATGTGGATTCTGTCTTCTGTGCCTGAGTTCAGTTGCAAGGCCTTGCAGAAGAGCAGACCTGATACAGCCCTGGCATGCTGCATTTCCTGTCCTATATCCCTTTGAGTAGTCTGGTCCTATGATAGTCTTGTGAGGTGAATATTAGTTGAACCTAAGACTGCTCATAATAGGCTTGCAGAGGATCCAGAGCCATAGAGAAATATGTTCGAAAAATGAGTGAAGGCTATAGAAGCTGCAGATCAGGTTGGACTAGTTCTCACAGATGGGAATCCTCTTTTGTTGAGGAGTGTCCTCCTTGCCTAGAACAAGTTCTCCTTCAAATTACAGTGGGTGTTGGAAAAGCCATGCTGGCAAGGCATAGCCTTACCTGAAGGTTTCAATGAGGTCATCTGCAAAGGCATCCAGCAGAAGTGAACGTAATATGTTTTTAACATAAATAGGAATATATTGTTCAGGAACTCCCCCCAAAGATGGGCACGCAAAGCCAGCATCTCATACCCTGTTAATAAATGTTACAGCAAGGGGTCACATGGGAGGCAGTAGCTGATTCATTGACGAATCTGAAACAAGAGCACATATGGAAGTAATGGATCCAAGGCAAGAGGTTAGACTGAAAGAGAAAATGCTACCCATTGTTTATCTGAAGGACATTTCAGGTAGTGAGAACTTGGATGGAGCCCCTTTTCATTTAACCAAGTTTTGCTCCTCCCTACTTTCTTTTGCTACTATGGATCACGTGTAGGTAGTTCTGCCTATTAGTGGGGGATACTACGGTAAATCTCCAATGGGAGTTCAGCTCAACTCCAAGCTATAAGTATTTATTTAGCACACTCTATGGACTACATGCTATGCAAAGTTCTTTATAATATTACCGGGAAGAACATGTCTGTCTATCTTCATCTGTCTCTGTCTCTCTTTTCCTCTCACACACATGAGGAAGTACTAAGATAACAAATTGAGATAGTATATGTCAAAATGCCTCCACATGAGTGGCATAAACAGTAAGTTTGATGGAAGAGAAAATCTGGGGGATATAAGAGCCACCTTCAAACATCTGAAGCTGTAATGAAGGGTTGTCATGCTGAGGAAGAATTATAATGATGGTATACTTATGGTTTCAAGTTAGGAGAGACAGATTTGAGATGAATATTAAAAAACTGTAATATAGCTATTAAAAATTAAGGTATTTTGCTTTCCTGAAAGTGTCCTACTTTCTGGTAAAGTATAGGCTATATAGAAAACTCAAAACCTTACAGGCTATAAGAAAGCAAAGTACAGGGACAGAGTGGCCAGGTATGAAATAAGTAATGGAATGTGGTGAAATGAAAAGTAATGACTCATTTAGGGAATTAGCCACTACCTAGTCCTAGCCAACTGTTCCCATGCAGGAATTTGGATCCAGTATTACCAGGCCTTATTACCAGGTCTTAAGAGAAGCTAGAAATCCTTTTTATGTGTAATATGTTGATTTAAAAATATTACCAACTGCTATGGTCTAAATGTTTGTGTTCCCCAAAATTCGTATGTTCAAATCCTAATCCCCAAGGCAATGGTATTAGGAGGGGGAGGATTAAGGGATTGTGAATTACCTCCCCAGAGGCAGAACCCTCATCAGTGGGATTAGTGCCCTTATAAAAGAGGCCTAAGGGAGCTTGTTTGCCTCTTCCACCAAGTGAGGCTGCAGTGAAAAGTTACCACCTATTAACCAGAAATTGAACCCTAATCTGACACCAAATCTGCCGGCACCTTGATCTTGCACCTCCCAGCCTCCAGAACTGTGAGAAATAAATTTCTGTTTAAGCTACCTAGTTTATGGTACTTTGTTTTAGCAGTCTGAAAGGACTAAGGCAGAGGGTAAGAGTGGAGGATGGACTGTCCCATATTAGAAGTCCTTACCCTAAACCTTGGGCTTCCCATTATTGCATTTCTACCTTCTTGTCAGGATAAAACAATATAACACTAAAAACTTTTCTTTAGGTTAATTTTTATTACTTCATACTCTATCTCCTTATCACTGTCATTTATTGACCTCACATTTGCCAAAATGCCTCAGTTTTCCTCTTTTCCTTCCAAATTCTTCCACTTGGTCTATTTTTAAGCCTATATGGATGAGTCCATCCTTATCATAGCCACCAAAGTTTGTTGATCTTAATTCTAACAATCTTTGTATAATCTCTACCTCAGCTCCCTTCAGTTTCCTTCTCTTGTTGCTTGGAATCACTATAGCTCTGAATATCATCTTTGGTTCTGTTATACTGCATTACCTATATTTCTTTGAATATGTCAAGTTTGCCTTCCTCTTTCCCTTTGCACATGTTTTCATTTCTGTCAGGAATTCCTGGCTCCTCCCCTCTCCCACCACTCCTTGCTTAATGGCTAATACCTACTTACTAAAATCCTAGCACAGGATTTCTCCAAAGGATTTTCCCCAATTCCTATTCATATCAGGTATGTGTGTCATCTCTTAATAGTATGGAGAGTTCATTGTTCTATCTGTCCAATATATCTTAAAGATAAACTGTAGAAACTTTATCTATCTTTTTTTTTTTTTTGAGACAGTGTCTCACTCTGTTGCCCTGGCTAGAGTGCCATGGCATCAGCCTAGCTCACAGCAACCTCAAACTCCTGGGCTCAAGTGATCCTTCTGCCTCAGCCTCCCGAGTAGCTGAGACTACAGGCATGTGCCACCATGCCCAGCTAATTTTTGCTATTTATTTTTAGTTGTCCAGCTAATTTCTTTCTATTTGCAGTAGAGACAGGGTCTCGCTCTTGCTGAGGCTGGTCTTGAACTCCTGAGCTCAAATGATCCCCCCCAACCTTGGCCTCCCAGAGTGCAATGATTACAGGTGTGAGCCACCACGCCCAGCTGAAACTTTATCTATCTTAATTCAAGATGCTGGACTGAAGTAACAGAAATGTTGTTAAAGTGAGCTCATAGCAATAAACTACATAGCAATAAAAAAATAAAGAACAAAGCAAACCAACCAACCAACCAAAGAAACAAACCAACCAATGGGACTGGGGAGAGAGCTCATTCTTAAGTCTGATTACAGATAATTTTTTATGAGCTACTAATAAGCTATTATTATATTGGGCCCGAGTCTGGTATTTATATTCTAAAGTGCTTCTGGTGGCATTCTCCATTTGGACTCTAGAATGAGGCTTTTATTTTTCTTTCATTCCTACATAAGCCTTTCTGGCTGGCTGCTCCTTTTAAAGAGTAAATTAGTTTATCCACACAACAAATCAAAACAGTAAACTCTTAAACAGTGTTCGTATATATTAGACATTAAGCACCTTTAAATATTAGTTCAACCAATCCTCACATTAACTCTATGAGGTATTCTATCCCGATTTTCAGATAAGGAAACAGAATAACTTGCCTAGGTCATAAACTAGTAAGTATTGAGAGTTGGGATTTAGAACTTGGCCAATCAGGCTCCAGAGTCTGTGACCTTAACCACTACATCATACTGCTTCCCCATTTCCTGTTGAATTTCCTTTTCTATGTCCTGTACTGTCCTAAGTCCTGTGGCTGCCAATGTTGTCTAAAACAGATGCAGTCCCTTCCCTCAAATCTTAAAATATTCTGAGGAAGAAAGAATGTCCTTCTATCATATCTTCCATACAGCCTTTCTCACTGGGATTTCTGTGAGGAAATTAAACCCTACAGAAAATGAATAGAGGGACTATTTTTTCAATTTCCCCAAGGACAGTAATATTTAGTACTATTCCAGATGCACAGTAGAGAAGACAATTTGTTATATACAATGGATACCTTATGGCATTAAGGCAAACTCTCAGTTGAGAAGGAATCCCAGTTGAGAAGGGCTGAAACATATCCTTTTGAATTCTAGCAAACAGGTAGCGTCTTATCTCTGTCATATTTGTTCTGATATTTCTGTCACCAATTATGGGCTCCCCAGAGGTGATGGTCTCATCTCCAGTAAACATTTTGAGGGTGCTGCCTTACGCTGCTCCATTGAAGCCAAGCAGCCCCAAAAACTCTCCTTTTTGAACTGCAAGTGTGAGCCTATCTACTGCCACAACAGGCACACACTGAAAATATGTCTAAGAAGACAAACAGCAAACAAAAGCTTTAAATCTAAAACAGTAGCCATAGCTCCCACTCCTACTATCTGGCATAGTGACCCTCCAAACCCTGGAGTCTTTCTCCCAAAAAACAGAGGAAAAGAACAGAGATATCAAAACTCAGCTATACTGTATCAGTGACATCTCTGACAGGTTTCTGATAGACAAAGCCAGGACTATGCTGTCACCAACTGACTGTACCTTCAAGAGTTCTTTAAGGATCAGACGACTGTTCAAGGATGATTGATTCTTTGAGGAATAGTTCAGGACTTTGTTTCTTTCATCTATCACACCTTGATCTTCATGCACTAATGTTCCATCCTGGACCTGTGCCCCACATTCCCAAGACAAGGATCACAGCTGTGAAAGCTCTTTAGGCAGGCCTGACTTACCCATTAGGGCCCAGTGCTTAGGGCCCATAATACTTTTATAGATTTTTAATTTCTCTGAAAATCAGAAGAAAAAATGAATATAATCCAGTTTGAACTATATTCATCTTTATAATAATGTACTCATGAAATATAATATTTTTTAATGGAGGAAGGGGCCTACAAAGGCAAAAGTACCTAAAAACCGATGGAAGATATACTGTGACATGGCCTTTAGGAAGTGGGCCCAGATTGGGTTGCAGCTAGAAAGCTATGGGGGACTGAGTAAGGAAGTGCATCTTCTGAGACAGTAAAAGGAAATTATGCAAAGGTCTTAGGGTTTATTTCCTACTTATTTTCTCAGCTTTCCCATAGTCTTATGCTCCATAGGTTTATTGTCATTGTAGAAATTTAAATTAGAGGTAGTCAAATTTATCATTTGTTATCTTTATGACTTCTAGATTTTCTCCATGTATTCCTTTAGTATCTTTATAGTTTCATCTTTTATGTTTAAATCACGGATCCATTTAGAATTTGGCATAATATTCTATAGAAGGTTTTGGAAACTAAGACATACAGCTATGGTTAAGGTTATTTGCTTTTGTTAGGAAGAGAAATCTAACACAAACCTAGAGGTACACTGAAAATATTTTAGGAAAACCAACAAATTGTATGCTCAGAAAAACAAAGTGTAATCAAGATTTCAGTGTTGATCTGGAGTGTGATGATGTTTTTAAAATTGCCTTTTAGGAGACTTGGTCTTAGGCACACTCAGTCCCTAAGTCCAGGCAGGGAGTATATCTTATTTATCTAAGTATCTAGCATCAAGCACAGTGCCTGAAGAAAGTGCATACTCAAATTTTGTTGAGTTGTCTACGGCAAAGATTTGAATATACCTACCATTCATTCTGGTGGCTGTGGTGGGAGGGTAGACTCTTTTACAGATATGGTGACCCTTGTATCCTGGATTCTCCAGGATAACCCTGGTCTACAGATCTTGTCCAGATTTTTAAACAATGTCAGTTTGTGTGACATTTAGATGCTTTTTTGCTTTTTTTTTTTTTTTTGAGACACAGTCTCACTCTGTTACCCAGGCTAGAGTGCCGTGGCATCAGCTTAGCTCACAGCAACCTCAAACTCCTGGGCTCAAGTGATCCTCCTGCCTCAGCCTTCCGAGTAGCTGAGATTACAAGCATGTGCCACCATGCCCAGCTAATTTTTTCTATATATTTTTAGTTGGCCAATTAATTTCTTTCTATTTTTAGTAGAGACAGGGTCTCGCTCTTGCTCAGGCTGGTTTC
>CAUYRT010080069.1:0-20765 GCA_963574885.1 Lepilemur ruficaudatus | reverse complement strand
GTCAGCCTAGCTCACAGCAACCTCAAACTCCTGGGCTGAAGCGATCCTTCTGCCTCAGCCTCCCAAGTAGCTGGGACTACAGGCATGCGCCACCATGCCCGGCTAATTTTTTCTATATATATTTAGTTGGCCAATTAATTTGTTTCTATTATTAGTAGAGAGGGGGGTCTCGCTCTTACTCAGGCTGGTTTCGAACTCCTGACCTTGAGCAATCCGCCTGCCTCGGCCTCCCAGAGTGCTAGGATTACAGGAGTGAGCCACCACGCCCAGCAACTTGTATTTAAATGTTCTGCCACCCACACAATAAGATAATTCTAAATGTTGGTTTCAAATCATGCTGGTCATCAGCACTGAGAAATTAAAACATGATTTAAAGTCATTTGGCCACTGGCTGTCTTAGGAATTTTTAAGTAGACATTCTTTGGTAGCAGGCTACACAATGAATTCTTATGCAGAGTAGTGAATATTTTTTCACAGAAATGAAAGTAAAAAAAAAAGAGGAAGAATTAAAAACATCTGAGTTTACAGAGGAAGATACTTAAAATATTTTAAAAGGGTTAAAGATACCCCAAGCTCTTACCAGAAACTATTACATTTCCTCTCTTTCCATATTACAAATGTGTATCCAGCAGTTCTATTTTGTTTCCATTGCCATCACATTAGTCCAGGCTTTCATTATCTTGTACATCAACTCTTATTATAGTTTCTTAACTAGGCCTCTGCCTCCACCCTCTCTGACTTTGTATTAACATTTACCCTTTATGTATTCATAAAACATGTCTTATAAAAAGGTTACTCTTCCGCTCTAAAACTTTCAATGGTATAATCTATTATAAAGGAAAGCAAAACAAAATCTCATTTACTTACAATTCAAAGCCCTCCATGATCTGACTCCAGCCTACATAATTTTCTCCCATTGTTCTTCTATATCTTACATGATCCTTTGGCTTTAAACACACCGATTTACTCATTTTCTTCCTCTCCAATGTAAAATGCCAGGCACTTTCTCTGCACTGCCCACAAGTTCCCATAATTATGTAGAATTCTCTACTCCAGTATTTCCCAAACATTGCCTCACAAACTGGTTACATAGAATCATGTTATAAACTCTAAAAAAATATCAAATTGTCAGTTCCCATTCCTCAGAAAAGCCAATCCAGGAGGTTGGAAGCGAAGTTTGGAAAACAGTATTTTAACAGCTTCTAGTCACCTGAGTGACACTTTGCTTTCAAAGCTAAACTGAAATTCCATTTTCTTTATAATGTTTTACATAATTTTCTGATCTATTGTCATCTATTTTATAGTAAGAACATACTGCTATGCTATTAATTATATCCACCTCTGTTGTTATTTAAAATGTTTGTCTATTTTTTTATCTAAATTATAAACTATTTGAAAAGACTACGTTATGCTTCTGCGGATCACCAGTACTTGGTACAGGAATTTGTACTTAAGAGCTAAAGTAGACAGAGTGATACATAAATCCCACACTAACTAGTGTGTCAGATTATAAATCAGCATGTGAAAGTTATTAATCATTTCAGGAGTAATGAATTGATGAATTACTCTTTAATAATGATAATGAATTAATCTTTAAATGATTAGTTTCCTAACCATACTAAATGTCTGAAGAACTAAAGTTAAAAGATTGATTAAGTATTTGCTAAATTTTCTTCTAATTTTTATTACATTTTGGGAGTTGAAATAAGCACAAAATTCCATGGTTAATGCAAACAGTTGTTTATCTCAGATTGTATTTTATGATGCCAACTCAGAAAGGTTAGAGAACTTCAAGCATCTGTGGTTTTCCTATCAATTATAGGTTTCTCTATTTTGATTTTGGCTAAACCTCTCTTGAATCTCTTTGTATTTTTAGCATGAAACACTTATATTGGTAATAATGTCCACGTGTTTTTTCTGTTTGCTGTGTACTATAGCACATCTATTTATTTATCTTGCTGCTAGCACATTAAGAATTTAAGAAGTGCATACTACTTCTGATATCTCATGAGTTAACAAGTCTCTGTTCTTCTTATCCATATTGTGATGATTTTATAAATATTGCTATAGTCCATCTAAATATTCACCTTAGTAAACATTTATTATTCTAGATGATAGCCCAAATGTTTTTTAGCCTACATCATATATGCCTTACATCATTCTAATTTCATTCTAATTTCAGGATGCTTCCATTATACTGTATAGTCTTTATTAATGCTAAGCAAGGACAATGACATCTGTATTCCAGATATAGATATACCACATTGTTTACATAGAGGTATTATAATATGTTCTGTTTTGTGTCATACATTGTTCCTGACAATGTCCATTAATTTGTTGGTCTTTTGGGACAACTTCATTTTAATACACTAATAATATCTTTAGGAAACCACCTAAAGTGATTTCTTGGTACCTTTTTTATGAGGAAATTACTGTGTTCTTTATCTTATAAATATAATTTAAATTTTATTACAAAATTTATTACATTAAAACTCATCTGCCAATTTTCTGCCTACCTATATATCAGTGTTCTATCTTGCAACATTTTATCATCATTAGCCTAGTTCACCAATTTAAAGATATAAGTGTAATCTGCAAATATGGAATTTTCACTATACATTCTCATTTTTAGATCATTTCTGAAAATAGCAACTTAGTTGGATCATTTTACTGATGCCTGAGTAATCTCAACATTACACATTTTCATTTAAAATATTCAAACTAATTCCTTATTAATTATTTTTTTTTAAAAAAATCAGTGCTTCTCAGTATGATAGACTGGGAGTAGGGGTGGGGGCAGATATTGTTGGGCAAAAAATATCTTTCTGGAAAAAGGTATCACAATCACTGAGACTTTTTCAAACTACTCATACTCTGGAGATTCTGATTACCCACCCTCCCCAATCCCTCATCCTAGGGGAGACATTCCCTGCTAACCTATCCCTCATGGGGCTGACCATGGTGGTTAGCCAATGACACTAATAGAAATGTTCTCTGTACAACAGGTATTTGGAGGTGTCCATCAGGATGGGAAATATTTGAGTCAAGGAGAAACAGACTAGAAGGAAATAGACTAAGAAAAATGGCAGAGGTGGGGTGAAGGGCAGTGTGTTCAGGGGAAGTCTGACCTCACTAGAAAAACATCATCCCTCCTTTTTGGTCCACCTGGGTGCCAGCTATCAACACTAGACTTTGACATAGCGGAATTTGGCATGGGCAGTATTCCTTTAAAAAAGAACTAAAAACAAGGCAAACAAATTATGAAAAAAAAAATAAGATACATAAACAAACAAACAAAAAACCTCTTTAGTATTTACTTCAGACACAAAGACCACGCAGCTCTGTCTGGCCTCTAATATATCACTGCTCAAGGCAGAAAATCATATTGCTAAAACAGAGAAGCTGAAGTTTTTACAAGTGCCAGAAGGGTTTCAGATTGTTTAATCGTTATATACATGACTGGCATCAAGAGTCTTATTTTTTTCAGACTATAATGAATATAATGTGTGTGGGTTAAAATATTTATTTTATGACTTGGCTGTTGCTAGAACATTTTTGGGATTCGCTAATACTCCCACCTCAAATATTTGGTAATGATTGCCTGGACTGTGAAGAAATGTCAAAATATAAGTAGTAAAAACAAAGGAATCCTGGTACTACAGATTTAAAATTTGAACTAATTTGAGCACATGCATTCCACACTTTACAGTAGAGTCATAGATCATATGTGGATACCTAATACACACTTAAAACACTTAAGTAAATTATATTTCATTCCACTAAAATCAAGCTTCACCCTCCATAAGCATGACTATATGTTTGTCTCAACATATTGATATCTGTGTGAATCAGTGATTATGTATTATGTAATTAAGTGTGCAGTTTGTCTACTTATAGGGGCACTGAGTTTTTAGGATTTTTTTAAGGCTTCAGAAGTAACTTCAGCAAGAACTAGGGAAATATCACTTTTCTTTCTCTCTTCATAGTCCAGGGCTTATTTCTTCCATGATACCTGATGCTCTGGCTTGTCTTTCCTTGCAGAGGTTGCCACAGCACTAACAAAAAACATGAAGTCTGTTCTTGGTAGAGACAAAGTATTCAGTGGTGAGATGTGGTATCAAGGGAGGAATGTGATAGCTGTGGAAATTTCATCTACAGCCAGTGGATGGGCTGGTAAATATTTAACAACAGACTTTCCAGAAGAAAAGAAAAGGCTCTCATTTGTAGCATTTGCCAATTTGCATGGTATAAATACTGCCACCGTGGCTAGTTTTATGCCCATATGAAGCTACCAATGGTGTTTGGAAGAAATACACATAGTTCATGCCATGAACCATAGCTTGGTCTTGGTCCCTGAAAATGTATAAGATCATTTTAAAAAGCATAAAATAATAGTGTACAGCACTATATAAATATTAGTTATAATTGTCCCCCAAATTCTATATATTTACATAAGAGCAAAATTTGCAAAATAATGTAAGACATAAAAGAAAACGAGGACTTTAAAACATATTAAGATAAAGATAGAAGAAACTTTACTAAGAATTTGGGTAGTAAAAAAAATGTAGAAGAAACTGTAGCCCCTTTTTCAGATGGGAAAGGAAAAGCACTTAATACAATGCTGAAATGCAAGTTCATTTTTTAAAACACTTTTCACTCTTCTATCTCAAAAGAAAAGAGCACTACAAGAATATGCAGCACATGGACTAGGAGGTTCAAAAAAAAAAGCACTGAATGGATTTACTAATTACAGGCATTGTGATTCTAAGAGCATTTGAGTTTGCTGCAGGCATCAAGTGGTGCCCTGTTCCTCCAGAGAGCACCTGATGCAGAGAACTTATTGAGAGCCTACTCCTCCATGTTTGAAAGTGTCCAAACATACCGATCTCTCCATCTCTGTCCAGAACAGCTTACATCTGCATACCAGCTTCAGTGTGGTAGGAGAAACAGATACATAAACACACATTTTCTCTCCTGGACAAAGATTTAGAGCATTTTGAAGCTTTCCAGGAATCATAAGATGTTCAATAATATTTGTATTTATATCACCAAGAAGGAAGATATATTGCTTGAGTATTAACTATATGATAGTAGTTTTGTTCTTTTACAACAGAAATTAAGGACAATCCAAAGAATTACCTTATTGATCTGGATAGCAAGTCAACATTTTTATAGTCAATGGTAACTTTTATCAACTAGCCTAATAAAAAATAAGTTATTTATAATTAAAGAGTAGATTTTGGGAAGTCTAGGAAAAAAATAGACAAAATACAAAAATATTTTTTCCCAGTGCCAGGAAAAAGTACTTTGAATTTATCTGCAAGACTTATTTTTTGTATATAAATGAAATTTATAGAATAAATTTCTAAAAGACAAGATTTTAGGAACTTGAAAAGTATCCATAACTGTAACTAATCCCATTGCTTTTATGAAACATTATCATAAAGTTGATTTTGAGTTTTGTTTTCTGATGTATTACATTTTTATTTGTATGAAAGTCAGAAAATATGGGAACATAAAGTTCACTCTGATTTCTATAAAGACAAGAGCTTGGCAATGGTAAAAAGCAATTTTTAGTCATTCTGTTCTTAAAGAGTTTCTTCTAGTGAGTATTATCTTAAAATGCATGAAGTTCGTTGAATCTTAAATTGGTAAAGAGGGAACAGGAAAATCTTGGATGAAAAATAATCCAAATAAAGCTGAAACATTTAAATGACAATTAATTAGAAACACAAGTTAACTATGCTGGAAGTGCATGTTTATGAGTTTAAATGACCTTTAAAGATGACTCAAAGCCAAGTAATAGCTTATTTGCAGATTATGACTATTTAAATGTACCATTTTGTGGGCCCCTTTTCCCCCCACAGAATCAATAGTTTATGTTGGTAACTATAAATACCTTGATTTATCCATCTTATCAAGCTGAAGCCCTATCTTAACCCCTTTCACTAAGTTTTCTGAGAATTTTTACATATTTATCACATTTGATCTCCCCAACAGCACTTTTGTTATAAAGTGAATATTGTGCTTTTTGGTAAAAACAGTATTAATCAAGAAAGTAATACCTAATAATTATTGATGATTAATAACATCAGTAAATGTTTAATTATTCTAACATTAATTAAAGGTTTAATTTTATTATTTTATTTATTTTATTATTGACATTGATTAGCACAAAATTAGATTATTTTAATTGTTAGGTTTTTATACTATTGTGAACCTTTTCCAAAAATATACCATTTAATTGATGACTACAAAAACTCTTATGATTCTTTAATATAATGCGTTTATGAATTGTCTTAATTTTAAATAAATAAAGCATCAAGAACCTGCCATCTAATTTCTAAATACTGAGTTAATAAACATTGGAAATCTACTGTCATTGGTATCTTGGGACCACTTCAAAGATTCTGCTCTAAGACCGCATTCATTTTTTGTTTAAGGTTGCTTTGGCTATATGGGGTCTTTTCTCGCTCCATATGAAGCGTAGAATAGTTTTTTCTAGATCTGTAAAAAATGATGTTGGTATTTTAATAGGGATTGCATTAAATCTGTAGATCACTTTGGGTAGTATAGACATTTGAACAATGTTGATTCTGCCGACCTGTGAACATGGTATGTTTTTCCACCTTTTTCATCCTATGCTGTTTCCTTCTTCAGTGTTTCATCATTCTTCCTGTAGAGGTCTTTCACCTCCTTAGTTAAATATATTCCTATGTATTTTGTTTTCTTTGTTGTTATTGTGAAAGGTACTGATTCTTTGATTTGGTTCTCAACTTGCCTGTCATTGGTATATATGAATGCTACTGATTTTTGTACATTGATTTTATAACCAGAAACTTTGCTGAATTAGTTTATCAATTCCAGGAGTCTCTTGGCAGAGTTTTTGGGTTTTTTAGATATAAGATCATCATCAGCAAAGAGCAATAGTTTGACCTCTTCTGCTCCCATTTAGCATCAATTTACCAGACTCCAAGATACACTACAAGGCTATAGTAATCAAAACAGCATGGTACTAGTACAAGAACAGAGACAGAGACCAATGGATCAGAACAGAGAGTACAGATATAAAACCATTCTCATATAGCCATCTGATCTTTGACAAAGGAGACAACAATATACACCAGGGGAAAGAATCCCTACTCAATAAATGGTGTTAGGAAAATTGGATGGCCAAATGTAGAAGACTGAAACAGGACCTGCACCTCCCACCTCTCACAAAAATCAGTACATGATGCATAACAGACTTAAATCTAAAGCATGATACCATAAGAATTCTAGAAGAAAATGTTGGAAACACTCCTACAGACATCAGCCTAGGCAGAGAATTTATGAAGACACCCCAAAAGCAATCACAGCAACAATAGTAATAAATAAATGGGAACTGATCAAATTAAAAGCTTCTGCATAGCCAAGAAAACAATCATTGGAGCAAACAGACAACCTACAGAATGGGAGAAAATATTTGCATGCTATACATCTGATAAAGGGCTGATAACTAAAATCTATAAAGAACTTAGGCAAATCGGCAAGAAAAAACCAAACAACCCCATTAAAAGGTGGGCAAAGGACATGAACAGAAACTTTTCAAAAGAAGATAGAATAATGACCAACAAACATATCGAAAAATGTTCAACATCTGTAATCATCAGGGAAATGTAAATCAAAACCACAATGAGATATCAATTAACTCCAGTGAGAATAGCTTTTTTCAAAAAGTCCCAAAACAATAAAAGTTGGCAAAGATACGGAAAGATAGGAACACTCGCTGCTGGTGGGATTTCAAACTAGTACAACCTCTATGGAAAGTAGTATGGAGATACTTCAAATAACTAAAAGTAGAATTACCATTTCCTCCAGCAATCCCATCACTAGGTATTCACCCAAAGGAAAAAAACACATTCTATAAAAAAGACATCTGCACTCGAATGTATACAGCAGCACAATTCACAATCTCAAAGACGTGGAATCAACCCCAGTGCCCATCAATTCATGAGTGAATTAATAAAATGTGGTATATGTATACTACCATGGAGTACTACTCAGCTATAAAATAATGGTGAACTATCACCTCTCGTATTATCCTGGATAGAGCTGGAGCCAATTCTTTTAAGTGAAATATCACAAAAATGGAAAAACAAACACTGCATATACTCACCATGCAATTGGTACTAATTGATTAACACTTATGTGCACATATGGGAGTAACATTCACCAGCTGTTGGGCAGGTGGCAGGGAAGAGGAGAGGATGTATAAATTCACACCTAATGGGTGGGTGCACCATGTGCTGTCCGGGGGATGAGCATGCTTGCAGCTTTGGTCTGAGCAGTGCAAAGGCAATTTATGTGACCAAGGTATTTGTACCCCCATAATATCCTGAAATTTAAAAAAAGAGACCACATTCATTTTATAGACACATTTTTATTTTTTTATTTTTTTTTCTTTTTATTGCAGCATATTATGGGGGTACAAATGTTAAGGTTATGTACATTGCCCTTTCCTCCCTCCCCACTCCAGTCAGAGCCTCAAGCCTGACTATAGACACATTTTTAAAGTCAGCACTCTATGGTTTCTCTCCTCTTAAGAAATGGAAACGGAAAAGTTTATGTTATTATAGATTTGATAAGAATCAATATAGAACTTAAGAAAATCAACAAGAAAAAATCAAACAACCCCATCAATAAATGGGCAAAGGACATGAACAGAAACTTTTCAAAAGAAGACAGACTAATGGCCAGCAAACATATAAAAAAAAGTGCTCAACATCTCTAATCATTAGGGAAATGCAAATCAAGATTACATGAGGTATCACCTAACTCCAGTGAGAATGGCCCTTATCAAAAAGTCATGAAACAGCAAATACTGGTATGGATGTGGAGAGGTTGGAGCACTCTTACACTGCTGCTGGGACTGCAAATTAGTACAACCCCTGTGGAAAGTAATTTGGAGATACCTCAAAGATCTAAAAATAGAAATACCATTTGATCCAGCAATCCCACTACTAGGCATCTATGAAAGGAAAAAAAGAGACATTCTATAATAAAGACATCTATCTGCACTCAAATGTTTATAGCAGCACAATTCACAAAAAAGATGTGGAAACAATCCAAATGCCCATCAATACCTGAGTGGATTATTAAAATGTGGCATATGTATACCATGGAATACTACTCAACTACAAAAAACAATGGTGATCTAGCACCTCTTATATTATCCTGGATAGAGATTGAGTCCATCCTTCAAAGTGAGATATCACAAGGATGGAAAAACATGCACCACATGTACTCGCCATCAAATGGGTACTAACTGACCAACACTAAGTTGTTCACATGGTAGTAATACTCACTGGGTGCTAGTAGGGGTGGGTTGGGGGGTAAATTCACAACTAATGGAAGCAGAATGCACTTTGTAGCCCTGGCTTGGGCGGGGCAAACAGCATTACATGTAACCAAAATGTTTGTACCCCCATAATATCCTGAATAAATTAAAAAATACTTTCACTCTTATAAAAATTATTGCTATATATTGTTAAGAAAAAGATGACACAAGTGTTTGTATTTTATCAAAAAGTTTAGTCCTCTTGATTTTTCTGTTTTAGTTAATATCATCACAATTTTCCAAATCATTAAGCTTTGAAATCTAAGTGCTTTTCAAAAGAATTCTTATTTCTCATCTTCCACATCTAATTACCACTTCCTATGCCTTCCACCTACAGGGATGTTTACACATTGATCCCATTTTTTTTCCCATTTCTATTACCAACACCATTGTTACAACATTTGGAATATTATAGTATTAACTGAACCCTTTCTCTTACCCACTCTCTCCCCACCCAAATCCATTCCAATAAACTGCTTCCTGCTTTCCTAAAGAAAAAACACCATTTAAGACTTTTCATAGTTCCTCACTCTCCATGAAATGAAAATCCAAAATTTTTGCCTTAAATTATGGAGACTTCCTATTTTGGCAGGCACCATGGTATAGTAGTAAAAACAAAATTTGCGTTGAGACACGACTTTAAGTCTAGATTCGTGCACTCACTAACTCTGTAATCTTGGGCAAAGTGACTAACTTCCAATCCTGAGTTTCCTTCTTTATATTATGGTGGTAATAGTATATTTTTTAAAAAATATATTGAGTTGTAATACACATAACAGTGCCAAATACATAGTAGAAACAATTACCTATATTTTTCTAGGCTTATTTCTCATCAACAAAGTTGGACTGTTGCTGATTCTCGCAATTCCGCACCTTTTGTTCATTCAGCCTGCAAAGCAACTTCTCTCCCTATATTCATCTGTCAATACCCTGTTTATCCTTCAAAAGTAGGCTCAAATGCCTTCACTGATCCTCCCCATTTTACCCTTTTCAGAAATCCCCGAAATATAATATCTTTCACTTTTTTCAGAAACAACACTTACCCTGCCTTATTTTTCATTTACTTGTGTAGTTATCTCCCCTTTTAAGGCATTTAATTCTTAAGGAGGGAAAGGCCAATAACCATGGTTCTTAAGTATTCTTAGTTTTTATATGTCTAGTCAAATGATTGCCCAGGGTAGAAATGCTGTATTTATTGAATGAATGGAAATATAGTTTTTAAGAAGTTTTACTTCAAGTATGTTACCCACATAGCATTATATTTTACATTAACCTTTTTTAACCCTGTCAAGCAATTTTATTAATAATTGGCAGAAATGACCTGACATATGAGACCTGTCCAGCTGCTTTCCCTTTCCATTATTTCTTTCAACTTCTAAATGTAACTCTCTTCTTCTTACTTCTTTCACAAGGAGTTCTATTATGATCATCAAACATAGGAATTGAGGTAATAATTTAGTTCTCAGAGGAAAATAGTATAAAAATAATATTCTGAAGACTTAACTCTGAAATATAGGATATGTGGAATAATAACTAAAAAAAATTTCCAAAAATGTGTTTAACAAAAATAGCATTCTTTAATACAGAGTCTAACTTTAAAATTTTAGAATGTCTCATAAGGGTAGTTATAAAAGGCAGTAGTGGCCTCAATATGTGGTCACATTAAAGTGTTTATGTTAATACAAAGCTCTACTAGAGTATTCCTGATAACTCCCCTAAGCAACACAGTTCCCATTCTAGAGCAATTTCCCATTTTGAGCTCTAGAGTGAAAATCACAAGAAGCATATTTCTGGGTACCAAAAAAAAAGAAAGAATATAGCCATGATTCAATAATACCCATCAGTGATAAGATAACATACTTGAGACAAACTGAAAATTTTCTTCTATTGACTATACTTAAAGTAGAGCATATTTTCTTATTTATTCCTACTCTGAGGAAGAAAATAGCATGCATATATGTTTAAATATCAAAAGCATTTATTTAAATGCTGTCATTTAAAAATATGTCTGTTTAGAAAAATAAGATGTTTGATAAGAAACCATTTAAAAATATTTCTTGAAGGACTTTTCTTTAAATTCTTTTTTATAACTGATAATGGGCTTAATCACAAATTCAGTAACAAAAAATTATCTTTCTTAGAGTGGTGCATTTCAGCACCTATATTGTATAGCACTTACTAATTTTAACATGCCCAGCTACAATTTTATTACTTAAGATAACAGGTTGTTTTGAAAAATACTCTCTTCTAATGCATTTTTTTTTTTTTTTGCTCATCAAGAAGTACTTAAAAAATTAAAGCAGTATATAAACACAAGTTGACTTTCCTTTTCATGGTAGATGAATTCATGACAAATATAAGCACTTATACATTAGGGATACCATGGCCAGTTTGTTAACCCTGTGTTAACACCTAGCAGAGTGCCTGGCACATAGTTGAATAGGTAGGTCACCTAGACTGAAGTGCCTACTCTTTAGCACATATACAAATCATCTGAGAAGACTTTTAACAACAGAGATTTTGATTCGGTAGTTGAAGCTTGAGGCTTGAGGAATATACTTTATAGCAAGTCAAATAGGCAATCCTAATATAAGTGATCCCCAAACTACAGTTTAAATCATACCGCTCTGTGGAGAGCTGTCCTGAAAATGGGAGCCTCTGGACGTGTTTGCTGCCCAGAATACTGGGGTCCTTAGTGATGTAGCAACTGCCCCTAGGCATAGCTCTCCCATCTGGAGTGCACTTAGTGTTCCATACTATAGGCTTGAATAAGTAGAATAGTTAATAAGCAATGGAATGTCCTTTGTCTCAAGATTGAGGAAGTAGAAAAGTTGTTCTTAAGACGATAAACAGCCTCACAGATTCCAGAAAGTCCCACCCATGATCCCGGGCTGGAAGAAGTAGATAATGGAAAAAGATTACCTGCAGGCTTAATTAAACAAAGGTCTTGTGATAATGATAGCTAAAGGGAATGTGATATGTGGGCTTTCAGTTCTGTTTCTTCTATATAAATAAGGCCTCTAAATAAACATGGTACAGCAGTCTTCAGACTTCGTCCTCCCGTTCCCATCTTTGTTTTGTCTCTTTATTTCTTATCCTCACCCCCAACTCCAAGTGCCGCATGTCGCCGGCTGGCTCCGGCAGTTTATTCATAGGTATTTTATTTTATTTAGCTATTGTAAAAGGGATGGCTTTCTTGATTTCTTTTTCAGATTTTTGCTGCAGAACATAGAAACGTTACTGATTTAAGTTGATTTTGTATCTTGCAACTTCAGTGAATTTATTTACCAGTTCTAACAGTTTTTTGGCAGAGTCTTTAGGTTTTTCTAAATATAACCTCTTATCATCTGCAAACAAGGACAATTTGACTTTCTCCTTTCCAATTTGGATGCCCTTTATTTTTTCTGTTGTCTAATTGCTCTTGCTAGGACTTCCAGTACTATGTTGAATTAAAAAAAGGGGCATCCTTATCTTGTTCCAGACCTTAAGGCTTTCAATTTTTTCCCATTCAGTATGATGTGGGTTTGTCAAATATGGCCTTTACTGTTTTGAGGTATGGTATTTTCCTTCTATACCCAGTTTGTTGAGAGTTTAATATCATGAAGGGATGTGGAATTTTATCAAATGCTTTTCAGCATCTATTGAAATGATCATATGATTTTTGGTCTTGGTTCCATTAATGTGATGTATCACATTTACTAATTTTGTTGAACCATCCTTGAATCCTGGAATGAATCCCATTTGATCATGGTAAATGATCTTTTTAATGTGTCATTGAATTCAGTGTGCTAGTATTTTGCATCTATGTTGATAGGGATATTGGCTTATAGTTTTTTTTGGTTTGTTTTTTTTTTTTTTGGTGTCTCTGGTTTTGATATCAGGGTAATGCTGGCCTTATGGGGTGAGTTTGAACATATTCCATGCTCTTAATTTTTTTTTTTTGAATAGTTTGAGAACTGATATTAGTTTTTCTTTAAATGTTTGGTAGAATTCAGCAGTGAAGCCATCAGGTCCTGGGCTTTTCTTTGTGGGGAGTCTTTCTATTATTGCTTCTATCTTGTCACTTGTTATTGGCCCATTCATATTTTCTCTTTCTTCATGTTTTATCTTAGAAAGTTGTATGTGTCTAGGAATTTATCTATTTCATCTAAGGTTTCCAATGTATTGGCATTTGGTTGCTCATAATGGTCCCTAATGATCTTTTGAATTTCTGTGGTGTCAGTTACAATGTCTCCTTTTTTCTCTCTGATTTTATGTATTTGGGTCTTCTTTCTTTTCTTAGACTAAAGGTTTGTTAATTTTACCTTTTCAAAAAACCAACTTTTTATTTCATTAATCTTTTGTGGGTTTTTTGCTCTCAACTTCATTTATTTCTGCTCTGATCTTTATTCTTTCCTTTTACTAAGTTTGGGTTTGGTTTATTCTTGCTTTTCCAGTTTTTAAAAGTGTATTATTAGGTTCTTTATTTGAAGTCTTGCTACTCCTCTGATGTAGGCATTTATTGCTATAAAAACCTGGTAGTGCTGCTTTTACTATATCCGATAGGTTTTGGTATATTGTGTTTCCCATGTTTATTTGTTTCAAAACATTTTTAAATTTCCTTCTTAATTTCTTCATTGCCCATTGATCATTTGGGAGCATGTTGTCTAATTTCCATGTATTTGTATATTTTCCAAAGTTCCTCTTGTTATTAATTTCCAGTTTCATTCCATTATAATCAGAACAGATACCTCATATGACTTCAATTTTTTTGTTAAGACTTGTTTTGTGGCCTAACATATGGTCTATACTTGAGAATGTTTCATGTGCTGATGATAAGAATGTGTATTCGACAGCAACTCAATGAAATGTTCTGTAAATATTAGGCCCATTTGGTCTACAGTGTAGTTTAATTCTTATGTGTCTTTGTTGATTTTCTGTCTGATTTGTCCATTGTTGAAAGTGGGGTGTTGAAGTCCCCTACTATTATTGTATTACAGTCTTATCTCTCCACTTAAATTTATCAGTATTTTCTTTATATGTTCGGGTGCTCTGATGTTGGTTGCATATATAATTGTTACTACTATATTCTCTTGATGAATTGACCTCATCATCATTTTATTAAGACCTTCTTTGTCTCTTTTTACAGTTTTTGACTTGAAATCTATGTCATCTGATATATTAATAACTACTCCTGCTTTTTATTTATTTGTTTTGAGACAGAGTCTCACTCTGTTGCCCAGGCTAGAGTGCCATGGTGTCAGCCTAGCTCATAGCAACCTCAAACTCCTGGGCTCAAGCGATCCTCCTGCCTCAGCCTCCCGAGTAGCTGGGACTACAGGCATGCACCACCATGCCTGGCTAATTTTTTATGTATATTTTTAGCTGGCCAATTAATTTCTTTCTATTTGTAACAGAGACAGGGTCTCGTTCTTTCTCAGGCTGGTTTCAAACTCCTGACCTTGAGTGATCCTCCCGCCTCAGCCTCCCAGAATGCTAGGATTATAGGCGTGAGCCACCGCACCTGGCCTGC
Organism: Lepilemur ruficaudatus; assembly: GCA_963574885.1. NCBI lineage: Eukaryota > Metazoa > Chordata > Mammalia > Primates > Lepilemuridae > Lepilemur > Lepilemur ruficaudatus. The sequence goes on along the minus strand of CAUYRT010080069.1, from coordinate 5,874 downwards.
TTTTTTGTTGTTTTCATTTGCATAGGATACGTTCTTTCATGCCTTTACTTTCAATCTATGTGTTTATAGGTGAAGTGAATTTCCTGCAGGCAGCATATAGTTGTGTGTGTGTGTATGTGTGTGTGTGTGTGTGTGTGTGTGTGTGTGTGTGTGTGTGTGTGTGTGTGTGTGTGTTTTAATCTATCCAACCATTCTGTCTTCATTTGGAGAATTTTGCCCATTTACATTCCATGTTATCATTGATAGGTACAGACTTATTACTGCCATTTTGTTATTTGTTTTCTGGTTGCTTTGAAAGTCCTTTCTTCCTCTCTTACTGTCTTCCTTTGTTGATAAGTGATTTTATCTGGTAGTATGTTTTAATTTCTTGATCTTTATTTTCAGTGTATCTATCATCGGTTTTTGTTTTTGTGGTTATCATGAGGCTTGCCAAAAAAACCTCTTATAACAAGTTATTTTAAACTGATGACAACTTTGATTATAAAGAAAAAACTTTAAAACTCCACATATTAACTCTATCCACCCCACTTTTTGACTTTTTGTCTCTATTTGTATCTTTTTATATTACCTCTTAACAAATGGTTACAGTTACTATTTTTGATAGATTTGTCTTTTAGTCTTCATGCTAAAGACATGAGTGGTTTACACAGAAAATATTAGAATATTCTGAATTTCTGTGTTTACTTTTACCAGTGAATTTTATACCTTCCGATGATTTTCTGTTCCATGTTAGCATTCTTTTCCTTCAGATTGACAACCTCCCTTTAGCATTTCTTATAAGACAGGTCTGCTGGTGATAAATTCCTCGAGGGTTTTTTGGTTTTTTTTTTTTTTGGTCTGGGATAAACAACTCATTGATAAGAGGCATTTCTATGGAATCAGAAGACAAAGAAAGATTAATGTCTAGAGTACTCTATAAACTAGTTTCTCTTGAGTCTGGAGGGCAATGAAATGAGAACATTTCTAGATTTGGGTTTGAAGCATCTTCAGTTGTATGAGGCAACGGCAATGTGAGATATCTTCCTGGACTGTAGTTGGAATCAGGTGTTCCAGTGAACTTTCTGACTAGTTTATATATCAACAGGCTTTTATATATAAAAGCTATTTATATATAAGTTGCTATAATAATTTCTCCCAATTTTTTTTCCTCTGTCATCTAGGCCAGCTGTTTCTGGTCCCTTGGCTAGTGCAGCAGGTTGAATGGCAGAACCCAATAAAGTATGTTCACATCTTAATCCCCAGAACCTGTGAATATTACCTCATATGGCAAAATACGTGATTACACTAAAAATCTTGAGAGGAAATGCTTTTTCCGGGATTTCTACATCAAACCTCAATCCTGTGGTGAGTGTTCTCCTGAGACACACACAACATGGCAGATCTGACAGTCAGCTGCAGCAACATGACCCTGTGGCAGAGGCACAGCCACAAGGCAAGGATTATCTGAAGTCACCCGAAGCTGGAAGAGGCAAGGAACAGAATATTCCCTGGAGCCTTTGGAGAGGATGCTGTGCTGATGACGTCTTGAACTCAGACTACTGGCCTCTGGAACTGTCAGAGAATAAATTCTGTTGCGGTAATCTGCTACAGTAGGCAAAGTAACAGCTGGAGAGGGCAGGTTTTCTTGAGGCTCTTCTGTCTGTCCCCATCTGGGGTACATGAGACAAAAAGAAAACCCAGGGAGCTCACTACCAATGCCATTCCCCAGACCACTGTCCCTGGACAGTCTCTACCTTTTGGTCTTCTTGTATTTGCTTATAAGTCTAAGTACTTTAGCTGTACTCAATGAGAGGAAAAAGTACATCTATTTCATCTTTTTGGAAGCAGAATTCCTAACTCCAGGGTTTTCACTTTTTCAATCAATCAGAGTGTTCCAGGCATAAATTTCTTAAACCACTGCTTCAGCTGTGTGTCATTTCTTTAATCAAAATTCTTCCGTGACTCCCAACTGCCTACAAAAGAAGTCCATGCCCCTCAGCCCAGTGTTCATTCCCTCCCCAATCTACCCCATCCCAGCCTTTCGGGTCTTATTTCCCACTATGTCCTTTACCAGGGTTTCTAAAACCAGGCTTTTTTGAACTCTAGTTCCTTGGGATGTTAATAAATGTTACACACACACATGGGGCATGGGGAGTGGGGGGGGGAGGGAAGGCTCCACAGCCAATGACAATGGTAAATTGCGGATTTATACAAAGTTAAGCCAGTTTCTTTATTATAAGACTTTTCGGATAATTTTACCAGTGTACAATGTAAATCTCCAAAAAGCAATTAAAACATGAACTGCTTCTTAAACTTACTTGACCATAGAACTCATCACAGTAACTCCATGGAAACCACTTGGTTAGATTCTCCAACCTTCTTTTCCAACCCGACTCACCCATGTGTGATCATCTGAACTTTTTGCTCTCTTGCTTTTATATAAAAGAGAGGTGTTGCAAAATGTTGAAGCAGCAGCACTCCTGCACTGTTGTTGATCCAGGCACTATATAATTTTATAAAATTTTCCATTACTTTAGTCCAGAAGTCCTAACCATAGGTATGATAAAAGTGGACTGGTGAACCCAGTATAAGTGTTTGAGTCGTGTTACAAAATATAGAAACTGCTTTTAAAATAAATCCATTTACTAATACTGCTAGATGAGGGAGAGACGGGACACCCCATCCTCCCACCCCCACACGCAGATGCATCTGGACTAGAACTGTGAGCACAGTGGTCCGCAGCCAGGGACAAGCAGACACCCTTTCCTTCCTGTCTTCTTCCCCATGATGACACACTCCCAGCTAATTTTGGGGACTAAAAAGAAGGCAGTTGCTCTTCCATCTGGGCTACAGGAAGTCACTATGTGGCTGAAAGGACCACGGACAGGCTGGGCATTCACTACAATTTTGCTAAAAGGACAACCACCAAAGTAGTAGGTAAAAATAAAACATGAGCAGCAGTGAAATTAAAAGAGGAAGAGAGGATGGGGCCAGGCCAAAGCTATAATTAAAACATCTGTTTAAAAGAAGCTGAATCCAGATGAAACGTTAGCCACAGGGTGAGAGGCGGTACGGGATCAGGGTCTCTGGAGACCAGGAGAGGATAGGCTGGCACCAAGTTCAGACTCTGTCCCCAACGACTCAAGTGAGACATCTGTCCAGTCATCTGTGTGGCAAATCGTACTTTGAGCACTTTGTCACAGCAGAGGAAATTGCTGCTGTGGCTGTTGCCTGAAGGCTTATGACCAGCATCACCCATCACCGTGTGCTGGGCCTCTGGGACAGAGACTTCCAGTGTGTAGACTAGATGGCAGCTGCTGAGGGCCACACCCGGGATCCAGGGTGAAGGACACAGCTGCGGGAGAAGTGAGAGCTTCATCTGGATGCTGGAGACTGCTAGGACATAACTGCAGCAGGAGCCACCATCAGCCCATGCCAAAGGGTCAAGGCCCCCCGACGTCACAAGGCTGCTCCAGGCTACTCTGCTCTTCTTCCTCCAACCAGCTCCAGTCAAGAGTCTGAAAGTAGACAGGCAAGTTAAAAAGACAACAGCCACCGATATACTGCAGGCTGTTTTTCCTCTTCAGCAGGCAACTAGCATAATTTAGAGGTAAATTTAAACCCTTTCATTAGTAACAGACTTGTTATTGCAGGACACCCTGGAGCTAAGCTACATGCTCAAAACTGTACAGGATCTTTTCTTTGGACTGGCTCAGAGGCTCTGAGATTTTAGTAGCCCTCATGGCTCCCAGCACTATTTTATATGCTCAGGGCAGGCAGGTGGTACCAAGAGCTCATCTCAGCTATTGGTTTCCTGCCTCACCATATGAAATGGCCCAATGAGACTTCCTTTTCCTCTGGCAGAAGTGCAGGCAAGCAGTGAAAGGATCAAAACGTGTGGTGCCAGAAGAGCAGCAAGAGATGCAGAAAGCCCACAAGCCGGGGATACTCGACTATGTCAGAGGTGACTGAAATCAGCAGTGGTATCCCCTCCAATGCTTCCAAAAACCCAGGACCTACGGGAGGTTAGCAGGTGATTGCATTAGCAGGAAAAGGCCATTTGCAGATGTAAAGGAACAGTTTAGAGTCCTCTCAGCAATTTGAGCTTTGTGTTTATGTACCTGTGTCTTGGCTAGGTTTTCTTCAGGTTAGTTTCCCCATAACTAGTACTGCCTACCGTGAAGCTGAGTCCCCAAGGCAACAGGGCCTTTGTCCTGCTTTGTCACCAGAGACCAGCCCAGCACTCAGCACACACAGACGCTCGGCAGTGGCACAGAAGGTGCAGGTAGGGAAGGGCCTGGGGACGACGTCACCTTCCCCAGCAGGATTAAGTGTTGTCAGGATTAAAGAAGATGGTGCAATAACATACTTGTAAGCATTCACTAATACTAGCATTATCATAACATATGATAAAAAATATGTGCTAGAAAATCCTAAGTATACACTGAGATTGCGGATAACACTGGGTTGCCTTTCCATTTCTTGCCTCTTTTGCTGCAGAAAGAAAGGATATGGAATAGCCGGGTCCGCACAGGCTGTTACCGTGAAACTCTGGTCCTGCCCTCTCACAGTGTCTTGCATGGCACTTTCTAGCTGGGTGCAGAGGGTGTAAGCTTCAGCCACCAGTTCCTCACTAAAGAAAATGATCAAACTATTAGAAAGTGGTCATTGTTACTTATCAGAGCTGCCACCACTGCTTTAAAATATGCTAAACAGCTTTTGACAATATTTTAAAAATGAAGTAACAATTATTTTCATGCTGAGTGTCTTAAAATATCATGTTGCTGACCAATGATTTCGGTCACCTAGTTAATAAACTCCTCCAGGAAAGACCACTGCTGTCCAAAATGTGAAAGAGCAAAAATATCTGTTTCATAAAAAAAGTTAGATGTAAGATGGGCTCTTTCTGACTTACTAGATAGCTGAATTTAATTCTCTCCAAACTGCCAAAAATCTAATATCGCCAAATCACCTGTTCTCCAATTTTTGCAATGGAAAAGAAAAAATATGCCAAGCAATTTACCAGGTTTCTATAGGCCCTTGAGATCTGCTGAAAAGCCAGTTCTGGGAATTGTTTTAGTCTAATTTCATCTCTTTCTTTTCTAAAATAAGAAGTGCATGTTTCCTGTCAGGAATGGGTCACAGTGAGCAAAGGGAGCATATATTAATAATAAACCACGATCCTTCTCTAACCTCAGTTTTGTGACATGAGAGAAAAGACACCCTGTACCCCCAGGTCTACCTTTCTAGAGCTTTGAGGATGTCATGGGAGGGACTATGCTAAATATGGGAAGATGGCACCCTGGAACTCCTCTCACTCTGCCAACATGACATCCTGATGGAAGGAACTCAGGACATGTTTCTGCTCAGCCTTCTCTATGGGGCTTCTAGCTAAATCAACGGTTCAGTGCCAGCTCCAGAGAGAATGAAACAGGCACCAGGCCTCCTGGACAGCACAAGAGGTTCGGAGACATTAAGAATCTAAGGTCAGGCTGGGTGCGGTGGCTCACACCTGTAATCCTAGCACTCTGGGAGGTCAAGGCGGGTGGATTGCTCAAGGTCAGGAGTACGAAACCAGCCTGAGCAAGAGCGAGACCCCGTCTCTACTAAAAAATATAAAGAAATTAATTGGTCAACTAAAAATATATAGAAAAAATTAGGCAGGCATGGTGGCACATGCCTGTAGTCCCAGCTACTCGGGAGGCTGAGGCAGTAGAATTGCTCGAGCCCAGGGGTTTGAGGTTGCTGTGAGCTAGGCTGACGCCACGGCACTCTAGCTGGGGCAACAGAGTGAGACTCTGTCTCAAAAAAAAACAAAGAATCTAAGGTCATACACGATTAAATATCAAAACAGGCTATAAACTCCCCAAGGCAAGAACAGGACTTTTTTCTTTT
>CAUYRT010080066.1:0-47075 GCA_963574885.1 Lepilemur ruficaudatus | reverse complement strand
GCACTCATAACTTACTCTTGTATTGTGCATTCCACTTTGAAAATGCTTTCATCCACATGCCTTATTTGAAGTGGGTACTGTAGGTGTTACCATCACACTGCTACAGAGGTAAAGACTAAAAATGACTGGCAGAAGTGGAATGAGGTCCTGTTACTCTAAGATTAGTGTGTGCTCTTTCCATTCTAATGTGAAGTCCCTTCAGCTCTCTGGGCCTCAGTTTCCTCATCTGTAAACCAGGGATTTAGACAAAACGTTTTTAAGGACTTCCAGCCCTGTAGTCCTGTGTTTATGCTACTAATAATCAAAAAAGCTCTATGAAATTACAGGCAGACAAGCGATCACAGTTTAAAATGTAGCACTCGTGACCTCCCTATTGTTTTCAGAACTATGCAAGACAACCATCTGACGGATTCAACCATCCAACATTAGGAACTCTAGTGGTCACCGAGCTCCCAGAATGCCTGATGATAGGTCGTCACAGAATTCTGGGAAAAGGCCTCAAGTCTGTACGGGTTAGGGACAACAGTTTGCCTTTATGTGGCATTGTGCAACAAAATGAAAGCGTCTTCGAAATGTCTCATTTTCTCTAATTCCTAACATGATTCATTCCCTAAGCCTTAGCTTATCTGACCTAGGAATGCTTACTCCCACCTAGCCAGCACTACTCAAAAGTTACTGAAGCATCACTTTCTTTTCTTTTTTAAATTGTTATGAGTACAAAATAGTCATATATCTTTTTTGTTTTTTTTTGAGACAGAGTTTCACTCTGTCGCCGGGGCTAGAGTGCAGTGGCTCGATCATAGCTCACTGCAGACTCAAACTGCTGGGCCCAAACGATTCTCCTCAGCCTCACAAACAGCCAGGAGTACAGGCACGCACCACCACACCCGGCTAACTTTTCTATTTTTTGTGGAGATGGAGTCTTGCTCTTGCTGAGGCTGGTCTCAAACTTCTGGCCTCAAGCAATCCTCCTGCCTCAGCATCCCAGACTGCTAGGACTATAGGTGTGAGCCACCATGCCCTGCTCATAATAGTTGTATATATTAATAGGGTGCATGTGATGTTTTGATACAGGCATACAAGGTGAATTAATCAAATCAGAGTAATTAGGGTATCCATCACCTCAAGCATTTAACATTTCTTTGCGTTAGGAACATTCCAATTCCAGTCTTTTAGTTATTTTAAAGTATACCCTACCTTAGCATTGGTTATATTCACTTTGTTGTATAATAAAATAATGTTTATTCCACATAATTTTCTAACTATATTTTTGCACCCATTAACCATCCCCAATTTATGCCCACCTCCCCGCTACCCTTCCCAGCCTTCTATTCTGTCTCCATGAGATGAATTGTTTTAATTATTTTGAATTGTTTTTAATAATGTCCTCCCACATATGAGGGAGAACATGCGAGATTTGTCTTTCTTTGCTTGGCTTATTTCACTTAACATAATGTTCTCCAGCTCCATCTGTGTTGTTGCAAATGGCAGGATTTTATTCTTTTTGTGGCTATGTAATATTCCACTGTGTGTCACAATTTCTTCATTCATTCATCCATTGACGGACACTTGGGCTGATTCCATACCTTGGCTATGGTGAATACTGCTGCAATAAACATGGGAGTGCAATTCGATATGCTGAATTCTCATGCTTTGGAAATATACCCAGCAGTGGGGTTGCTGGAGCACATAGTAGTCTATTTTTAGTTTTTTGAGGAACCTCCATACTGTTCTCTATACTCATACGAATGTACATTCCCACCAACAGTGTATGAGGGTTCCCCTTTCTCCACATCCTTGCCAGCACTTTTTTTTGGGGGGAATAGTTTAGGTAGGATTGGTGTGAATTCTTTGAATGCTTGGTAGAATTCAGCAGTGAAGCCACTGGGTTCTAGGCTTTTCTTTGATGGGAAACTTTTTATTACTGCTTCTATCTAGTTATTTGTTATTGGTTTATTCAGATTTTGGAATTCTTCCTGTTGGCAGGTTACATGTATCTAGGAATTTATCCATTTCTTCTGGGTTTACCAATTCATTGGCATATAGTTGCTCATAGTAGTCCCTGATGATCCTTTGGATTTCTGCCGTATCAGTTGTAATGTATCCTTTTTCATCTCTGATTTTATTTATTTAGGTCTTCTCTCTCTTCATCTTAGCCTAACTAAAAGTATGTCTATTTTGTTTATCTTTTCAAAAACCCTTTTGTCGGAGAGCTCAAATAGCTCAGTTGGTAGAGCTTCAGACTTTTAATCTGAGGGTCCAGGGTTCAAGTCCCCGTTTGGGCATCTCCTTCAGGTGGTGCAAAGGCAATTTATGTGACCAAAAACCTTTTTGTTTCATTGAGCTTTTATATTGTTTTTTCGCTTTCAATTTCATTCTTTATTATTTCTTTTTTTCTCCTAATTTTAGATTTGTTTGGTTCTTATTTTTTGAGATGAACCATTAGGTTGTTTTCCAGATATTCAAAGGAAATTGAATGTTGTGATCTAAGTCTTTAGTCAGCCATAGCAGCACTGGGGGCGCCCCAAGCCTAGTAATGCTGTTACTCCTACAGATTCCTGGGGGTACCTCCTTGGTGAGCTTGAGTAAGACACAAGAGAGTTCCCTGGATTACCAGTAAAATTTCTCACTCTCTTCCTTCACTCTCTGAGCTGGGCTGCTGGAGTTAGGGGAAGAGTGACATGGGCACTTCCCTCATGGCCATCAGAGGCAGGTCACCCCTGAAGCCAGTCGCGTCTCACCCAAAGCCAGTTGTGACTGTTGCTGGGTGACCTCTGATGCTGACTCAAAGTCCAAGGGCTCTTTAGTCAGCCGGTGGTGAATCCTGCCAGGACTGTGTCCTTCTCTTCAGGGCAGCATGTTTCCTTTCAGCCCAGGGTGGATCCAGAAATGCCATCCAGGGATTAAGGCCTGGACTTAGGGGCTTGGTACTTTATTTTACTATGGCTGAGCTGGTACCCAAGTTGCAAAACAAGGTCCTCTGAGCTCTTTCCTTTCCTCAAGTGGAAGAAGACTTTCCCTGAGATGCATTGCCTGTAGTTGGGGGAGGGGTGACACAGGCACCGGCTTGGTCGCAGCTGCTGGTGTCTCACTGGGTCACGTGTACCCCAAGTCCATTGGCTCTGAGCCAGCACAGGCGCAGAAATTGCCCAAGGACTGAAGCCTTTGCAGCCTGACTGCCTAACGAATTTAGTCCAGGACCCAAGCTGCTCTTTGTCACTGGTGGTGGAGCTAGCCAGAACTCGGGCTGGTCAAAATGCTCCCTCCTGGGCACCAGGAAGTGTCTGCCCTGTGCTGTGCTCCCCTGAGTTTCAATTCAGAGACCCACAATCACTTCACTCTCCTTCCCTGGGCACACATTCTCTCCCCACTCGGGTGCTGGCGGGGCACTGCCAGGGAGGGCAGGGGTGGCATAGGCAATGCAAGACTGTCTTTTCTGCCCTCTTCAGTGCCTCTTTCTTTGATATAATGTTAAAACCAGGCGCCATGATTGCTCACCTGATTTCTGGTCTTCTGAAAGTGCTTGCTTGCGTGGATAGTTGTTGAATTAGGCGTCTGTGCAGAGGGATGACCGCTGGAGGTTTCTATTTGGTCATCTTGCTCTGCCCCCACTTACCCTCCTTAAGTCTCTAAGTAAATCGCACTGTATAACCACTGGCCTATTTCACTGGAAGTAAAACTAGTAGACATATTTCATATTTAGATGTTTCTACAACCTGAAGCCATTCCTTCTTGGATTCCCCACTGAATCCTCTTCCACTGCCCCAGGTCCCACCCCATCCTCCATCCTCTCTTTACTGTCCACCCTCTCCCCTAGTCAACATCTCCTCCCATGGTTCACAGTGATAACCTCCAAGCCTCTATTATGGGCTACAGATCCAAGTGATCAACTACCAAGTATATGCCATTTTCTGATTGTCTCCCTGGCCCATCAAAGCGAATGCCATAAACTCATGATGCCATGAACTCATCTTTCACTGCTCCCCCCTGCATCTAACACTCCAACGGTGTAGAACTAGGAACTGCAGTTCTTGGAACATGCATGCTACTTGCTGCCTCTGAGGCTTTGCACAAATTATTTCCTCTGCCTAGAATATCCTTCTCCCACTTGTCTACCCCACCGAATCCTTATTTATCTCTTAGCATCCAGTTTAAATGCCGCTTCCTTTGTCTTGTCCCTTTGTCACATTCCCTGTCCTTACCTCCAAAGAAAGAAGCCCCCAGAAAAGTCATTCCTCCATGGCAGTGTGCTAAGTATTCATGTTCTCATTCCTACTAGTCTGTAAGCAGCAGAGGGAGGCCATGTCCTCTCATCTCACATTCCCAGTCCTCAGCAAAAGCCAAGCAAAGGAAGACCCCTGATGACTATTTATTTACTGAGCTGAATTGAACATGGATTTTGATTTCTTAATATATTGGCTTCTCCTTCCAGAATTACAGACACTCTTCTCAAGTCAACAGAGTAATAATTACTTTTGAAATTATGGCATTATTCAAATGCACAATATTTAAATAACACAATAATTGATTATTAGCATAAACATTATATCTTAGTTTATTGAAAGTTAAATACGCGAGAGACTCATGCTATGTGGGTAGTAAACACAGCACCCTGGTAACTTCCTCCAGTGGCTAACGTTCCAGGGAAAAGAATGACATCAGGGAATAATTTGGATGCTAGAAATGTGGGGCTCCGACAGTAAAAATATATTCATTAATGGAAAGCAGGAAAAAAATGGGGAAAGGCCAGATATAATCCATCTTAGAACCTTGAACTAGAAGTCAGGAAAATTTAGAATCTGATCCCAGGTTATTACCCCCCTCCCACTTTTTTTTATAGTGGCAAAACATATATAAGATTTATCATTTTAACCATGTTCAGTGTATAGCACAGGGGCACTAAGTGTGTTCACACTGTTGTACAACCATCACCCTGTCCATTTCCAGAACCTTTTCATCTTCCAAAATTAAAACTCCACACACATTGAACACTAACTTTCCCTTCCCACCTTCCTTCAGCCCCTGGTGACTACCATTCTACTTTCTGTCTCTATAAATTGACCACTTTAAGTATCTCATATAAGAGAAATCATATAATACTTGTCCTTTTGTATCTGGCTTGTTTCACTTAGCATAACGCCTTCAAGGTTCATCCATGTTGTGACATGTGTCAGAATTTACTTCCTTTTTAAGGCTGAATAATATTCCATCATGTGTATTACCACATTTTCTTTATCCATCTGTTGATGGACACTTGGGTTGCCTCTACCTTTTGGCTACTGTGAATAATACTGCTATGAAGAGTGGTTACGAATATCTGTGTAAGTTCCTGCTTTCAATTTTTGGAGGATATATCCAGAAGTAGAAGTGCTAGATAATATGGTAATTCTATGTTTAATTTTTTGAAGGCCTGCCCACCATACCATCTTCTACAGAGGCTGTATCATTTTACACACTCTTCAGCAACGCACAAAGGTTCCAGTGTATTTGTTAAAGTAATATGCATGGCCTTTCATGAGTCACAATTTCTCTGTGCCTCATAGCTTCATCATCTATAAAATGAGGGGGTTGGAATGAACAATCTCTAAGTTTTACTCTGGCAATAAAAGAACTATATTGGCCTAATTAAATCAAGTTGCAATTAGAGCCAGAAAGCAGTCTGAATGCGTTGTGTTGCCAGATTTGATATCTTGAGCCCTCCTCTTAATGTGACAAAGTAATAATTTTTCAGAGATAAAGAGTCTCACTGGTAATGGTGGAGGACACTTCCTGAACACGCACCCTGTGCTGAGCATTGCTCCAAACATCCCACACACTTCATACAGTAGCCCGTGGGGTGGGTACCCTAACTGCACAGGAGAGGAAACTGAGGCATGGCAGAATTACGCCATGTGCCCAAAGTCGCACAGCCAGTGAGTGTAGGAGCCAAGATGTGCCCTCGGACAGCTCTGCTCAGGAGGCAATTTCCTAAGCAACCCAACTCTGTTTCCCTTTCCCTCCTCAGTGTTTCTCCTGGGCCTTGAGTGTTCTGAACTGTTTTCTTTCTTTTCCTTGATCACACTTCCATTCACACGTTTCAGCCCTCTGCAAACACTAGCTGAATGTCCTCATCTGTAGCATTTAAACTTCCTGTTTGTAGGCAAGGAGGCTGAAATTGTACAAAACTGTATCAGAAATCCTCTCGGGAAATTTTTTTTTTTAGTAATTTTATCTTTATTTTATCTTTTCAAATGTTTTCCACAAAATTACTTTGCAGGCATATTCGTTGACGGAAGAAGAAACAGAGGCTTATTGTGTGCCCAGGAAGCGTGTTTGCGATATTTCATTTAATCCTGACAACAGCCCTATGGCGTGGCTCTTTCCCCCTCTATTCTGCAAGCAAGGACACTGAGGTTCAGAGGCCGTAGGGGGTCCCCAAGGTCACTCAGCTGGATGGTAACAGGGCCGGGAGGCAGGCCTGGCGCTGGGAGCCCAGAGCCTCTGCTCACTGCTGTGGGGAAGACACCCCAGAGAGCATGTGGAGTGCCATTTAGGAAAATGAGTGCTAGATAAATGACACGTAATGAACCAAATGGAGCAGCTGGCATCAGAAAGGAGCTGAAATAAAGGGAAGTGAAGGGATTCACGGCTTCCCAGAAAGGAGCGTACAAGGAGAGGGAACAACTGAGTCTCCACTAAAGATGACACTCTTTTTTTTTTTGAGACAGAGTCTCACTCTGTTGCCTGGGTTAGAGTGCCATGGTGTCAGCCTAGCTCACAGCAACCTCAAACTCCTGGGCTCAAGCGATCCTCCTGGCTCAGCCTCCTGAGTAGCTGGGACTACAGGCATACGCCACCATGTCTGGCTAATTTTTTCTATATATTTTTAGTTGGCCAATTAATTTCTTCCTATTTTTTAGTAGAGATGGGGTCTTGCTCTTGCTTAGGCTGGTTTCGAACTCCTGACCTTGAGCGATCCTCCCGCCTGGGCCTCCCAGAATGCTAGGGTTACAGGCGTGAGCCACCGCACCCAGCCAAGAAGATGACACTCTCTTTAGGCACTAGACACTGTTTTCTCTCAGAGAAAAGGTCATGGGGAATATTACCAGGTAACATATGTGCTCATTACCAAAAATATTTATATTTGCATAAATGATAAAGCTGAAAGTAATTAAGTTTATCTGGTTAGGAGGTAACAGTCTTAACAATTCTATATGAATCTTAACCTTGCTTAGTACCTGTCCTAGGTTCTACAAAGGTTGCCTAAAGCAGTGATACCTAGCCTCAGATTTAGTTGGAAAGAACTCAATCAGGAAGATTCTGAAACACCAGAACGAGGTTGAAGACTTCTAAAAATGTGAAGGAAAAAATTAAGAGAAGCACATGTTAGTGATGTCCAACCCAAATAGTGATTTCTGCTAGACCTAGATTCGAAAGCTATGAAAGATTTATCAGAGAAACACTGATCTGGATTGTTAATTTCCAAATAGAGAACATTAAAGCTTCTTGAGGCACAGACTGATTTTTACTTCCTACCCTTCACAGTTATCAAGCATAGCGGCCTTTATATACCAAGGATAACAACGCACATTTCTTAATGACTTGAATTAGCATTTTCATTTGAATTACAAACTCTGCGGTCTTTCCTCTAAATACGAAAAACGCTAAGTCAGCTACAGTAATTGGACTGAATACGTGTGCCATGAACAACCATTGGTATGATGATGGTGGCTGTTGCAGGCCACGGGGGCTCGCAGGCCTTGCCAGTCACAGAGCCAGATCCCAGGTCACGGCAGTGGGAAAGGCATCAGCTTGCGTAAGCCCACATCTGCAGCACTCTGGGACTGTGTTATCGCAGTTTACCTTATCAGGGTTGGCTGGGCCAACCTGGGTGAGTACATGTCCTTCAGGAAGTTAAGAAACTTCACGTCACAAATCCACAAAGACAAGCCCTTTTCCATGCTGTTTTACTCATAAAACTACAAAAGCCACATTCTTGGTTTCCCCAGTCTAAAATTTCTACTAAATATACAAATGAATTGTTGTTACGAAAACATGCTAGATAGGAGATGTTTGGTAGAACCCCAAAGTACTCTGCTTTTATTTCTAGATGAGATTAGTGCTTTCTCAATTTCAGGAGGGTGCTGCCAATTGAGCTTCAGAATCAAACTATAAATCACATATGAGTCACTTTGGCAATATTTGCCTGAGAAGGATTCCTGTGATTATTTCTCTTTTACTGATGTGGAGAATTCTCAGGGACAATCACGCCTTCGGCTCCAGTACACAGTAGCCCACATACAAACTGTTCTCGAAATGGCACTGATTATAAGGCCGGAGATTTCTAAAGACGGAATTCTGTCAACAAGATATCTCATATTTCCCAAATTTAGCTTTTTCTCTCAAATTATTGAAAGGCTATAACCTGAGGAAAGTAATTCTTATCCCATAGACGCTATCCAACAGAAAATGGATTGTTCTGATTTTTCCCTACTTGAAGAATAGATCTTTTATTTGTCTTTTATCCCTTCTGCAAATAGTAGGTGAAAATACATGATTTTTGAACTCAACTAATGTGGTTATAGAACTGACCCAAATTACATGTACTTTATTTACAACATAAAGGTGTCAAATCCATTTTTCTTCCTCAATTCGAAGTAAGACATCCAGCAACTATGCATACAAAAACAGACTTTCTTAACATGATACATAACCACAGTGTACCTGAAGCCTGGGCTTGGCACCTGGCTTGCATAAGGATAAGACAGAGGCAAAAAGAGATCTGCAGAGGTTTGGAAAATCTCCCTTATTCTCTCCTGGCACTAAGGTAAAGGCCCCTTCATCATCCTCCTTGGATATTGCCAAGAGAAACAATTGATGTCACAGCAGACAGGGAATGGTGTTCACTTGAGGCAACACCCTGGTGTGGCCTGAACACATGAACAGGGAGCATTACTTCATCTACACTAAAGTCACGAGTGCTAGAAATACTTGATATTTGGCAAACAAAGCTATCAAGGGCCATTGCAATTAGCCCAGAAATATTAATAAACTTTGCATAAGGGAGAAAAACAGCCTGAGAGAACTCTGGTTCTTTGATTCTTTAGATGAGAACACAAATTTTAGTTAGAGCTGGTGGCTTATTGATGGGAGGTATTAAAAAAAGACAGGCGAAGCACCTAGAGCAAGCTGGTTTGCTGGTCAGGAGCTGGCTGGACAAGCCACACTTACAGATTTTAGGATCCCTGTGGCATCTTCATGGAGCCAGGTCGGGTAGACCACTTCATCATTCAGTATGGCCTCAAAGAGGTCATCTTCATTCTCCGCCTCAAAGGGCGCGTGGCCGCAGAGCATCTCGTAGAGCAACACGCCCATCGCCCACCAGTCTACCGCAGGCCCGTACAGCATCTCCTGGAGGATCTGTGCAAAGGGGACAGTGTGAGAAGGCTTCACACAGCTGATTGACAAATGTGTTCTCCAAGTCTAGGGAAAGTGATGGATTAGGAAATACCAAAGTAAAAACATGAAGCCTCGCAGGCTGGCACGCATATTTCGTTCCATCTCTACAGAGTGGTCTGTTTTCCCTGTGGTCAACTCAGAGACACCTTCTCATCTAGGTGAGCAAATACTTATGGTCTGCTCAGGCTAAGGTGAGGGCATGTGCAGATCTGAAAAAGAAGGAGCTCTGGAAATATATCAGTGTAGAAGGAAGAGGAGAATGGGTTCGCTCACTCACATGGGCAAGATTCAAGAACTTTTCTTTAGTTCTGCTAAATGAGGCTGGGATTAAATCACTGAGCAAAGACAAAGAGGAAAATAAATTAAATAGCCATGAGCACACTTTGTCTTCATTTATGGCTAAAGCCTAAAGCAACTGCAAAGTTTACAAAAAATTTTTTAACTCAAATTCTTATTTAGAGGGACCTAGGACATTTTCAGCTGAACCATGGATGAGTCTGGAGGTGT
The DNA here is from genome assembly GCA_963574885.1 of Lepilemur ruficaudatus. Taxonomy (NCBI): domain Eukaryota; kingdom Metazoa; phylum Chordata; class Mammalia; order Primates; family Lepilemuridae; genus Lepilemur; species Lepilemur ruficaudatus. The sequence goes on along the minus strand of CAUYRT010080066.1, from coordinate 37,130 downwards.
CAGCTTTTAATGCTGCCCCCAAACTACAGTACACAAAAGCAGCTGGTGGCATTTCTGGTCAGGGTTACTGGACAGCTCAGATTTCAGAAGCCGCACCAAGCAGTTGCACTCACCTCCGGAGCAATATAGTCGGGCGTGCCACAGAACGTGGCCGTGGTGACTCCATTACAAATCCCCTCTTTGCACATTCCGAAGTCCGCCAGTTTACAGTGACCCTCGTGGTCCAACAGGACATTGTCCAGTTTCAGATCTCTGAAAGAAACAAGAGCAGCATGGGATAGAGCAGCCAGGCCCCAAACTATCCACCTGGAACTAGCTCACTGGATGGGTGCTCAGACCACAGTGTGGCCACCTGTGGCTGTGTGAGCTCCCTGCACGCACTTCAAAAGGAACAAACTTCTCTGGGCTATCTGGATAAACATTTAGATCAAGTCCCAGAACTTGCCTCATGGCCCCTAGATGATGGATGGGTCCACACAAATGTACTAACCACACATAAAAACGCAGGCAGCCCTTTAGAAACTGAGGGCAGAATGTGACTTTCCCACGCTTTCTACTTACCTTGTACCCAAAAGAAATCCACCCAGCCCATCCCCTCCTCTACTCTAGCGCCCATCTCTGCCTATTAGAGTTCACTGAGTGGACATCCATGGAGCCAGTGGCCCCTATCTGCCAGGAACGGTGACACGCAGCAAGAGCACAGATGACCTTCGTCTACAAGGAACTTATAGTACAGTGAGGAGACAAATATTTGCTAGACTCTAAGTTCCCTGAAGGCAGACCAGGTTGATTTGGTTCACAATTATGCCTGGCACAGTGTACTCAAGAAATATTTGTTTTATACACACACACACACACACATACGGAGAAGTGGGGGAGAGAACACACCAACTGCTGTATAATCCAAGTGGCGTGATGGACATATGAACAGAGCACTGTGAGAGAAACTTAAGAGGGAACAATTAATTCCTTACAGTGGGAGGAGAGCAGGACAGCCTCACAGCAGAAGCAGAAATCGAGCTGGGTCTGGAAGTATGAGTCAGTCTCACAGGCAGGGAAGGAGGGTGTGAGTCACGGGCAGGCGGATGGAGCAGGTGCCGGGAGGAGGCACGGGGCATGGCTGTGCAGGTGGGCTCTCCCCGAGAACCATGCACTCACGGTTCTCGGGGAGCCCCAGGTGGTGGCGTGACACCGGGTGGGGGAGCATGGGAGCACTGGGTTGGGGCCATGAAAAATCTCAGGGCTCAAGAGCAAAGTTACGTCCTTCAAACTGTGAAGGATCTGGAATGCCACACTAAGGAATTTTGATATTTAAATATTAGGCAAAAGGGACCCATTGAAGCTTCAGGAGTAACAGAGTCCAGCAGAATGAGGAAAGATCAGCTAAGTGCAGCTGAGACAGCCCAGGGAAGAGATGCTAAGACCTGAACCAGGACATGACAAATGGAGTGGAAAATAAGGGGTCCGTAAGGGGAAGGCAAGCTCCGGTGAAAGCAAAATCAGTAACAAGTCTTGCTAACCACTTAGAGGAGGACCAGAGAGAAGCTGCAGAAATGATGACTCCTGGGTTTCTGTCTTAGATCCAATGGGTTCATGGGGATGTTAACCAGGAAAAGGAGAAACAGGAGTTAAGAACAGGGTTTTTTGCGTGTGCCCCAGGGAGCCCAGGACAAAAGCATTTTCCATCCCTCTCTCAATTCCTAAGAGCAGAATCTACTTGAGGGAAGTGAATTTTCAGCAGTGGAACTATTTGGTTAAAAGCCGTTACTGTAGGAAGAAACATGGTTACATGTGGATAAAACTGTCCGCAAACAGAAGGCAGCGCTTTCCTAAAACAACCCCCCCGCTCCCCAGAACAGGCTTCTGGCATCTGGTTCTCCCCCACCAGCCACATCCCAGGCACTGTTGCAGAGGCAGGACAGTAGCTATGGCAGGCCTGGAAAGTTCCACAGGCTGACACCATTGCCAGCCCCCCAGCCCAGAGAGGATGTGAGCAGTAGCCTGGTCTAATTGATCTATGGGGCGAGACGTTTACACTTTGTTCTTTAAAGGAATAGTGTGTTCAGAGGCAAACCACGTGGGCTTATCAGTGAGGAGGAGGCTATGCGTTACATGGGGGATGTGGGTGACCTGGAGATCTGTGGTTAATTGCCAGTGTGTGGTTGCCCTGGCTTTGGGCTGCCAAGTGTGCCCCCGGTGTCCCCTCACTGCAGCTGGAGCTGACTGCTCTTCTGGAGCTTCACATTCACGGTGGGCTGTGTCGGGCACTCACGGTTCTGTTTTCCTATCCCAGTCTGAGAATACAAGGTCTGTTGGCCTGCACTGCCCCAGGGAAAAGGCTGGTCTGTGTCCAGCCCGGATCACATTGCTGCCTTGGAGGAGGTAGGTGATGACAGAACTGGCGCGACTGGTTCCCACACTGCATCCTGTGAGTCGATACGGCCCGGCCATGCAGGTCTTACAGACAGTGGTCACTGGAAATCGCCCAGGAATGGAAACGAAGTCCTGTTTTCCAGGAATCCCTGATAAGTGTGGTTAAGGCAGCAGAGCTTTCTTGGCTGGGATCAATGGGACATAGAACAGACCTTCTCTCTGCTCTTCTGTTCCGGGTAGCGGCCTCCCTGGGTGCCAGGGGTGTAATGCAACGGTGTGCTTACCACCTGTGCACCCGCTTCAGCAACTCAAGGCTCCTCAGCCTGCAACCCAAACCCGCTGATTTGGCCCCCAAATCAGCACCCCCTTCTCCACATAGACTCCTACTTCCCACGTAAGCGGCTGTCTTCAGTAGGCTGATTTGTGGAAGCTGTTTGTTTCCTCCTCGCCCCAGCACACACACACACAATATGAGCATGATGAATTAACCCATGTGAAGTGGGAATCGCCGGAGTGCAGGGCGGGGGCGGGGCTGAGGATGACAGGGGTCGCGTCTGTGAGGGAGGCCACTGCCAGGAGCTCAGGCTCTCTCGGTCATTCTTCCACACGTGGTTTCTGACTCGGGGGACCCCATTAGGCCTGGCCTCCTGGCTCCTCTGGGACTGACGGCACACATGAGCGAGGTGGCTGGCTGAGGTTAGACACGCTGGTCTGCAGCCCCAGGAGACAGCAAGGCCGTGGGGGAAGGAGACCAGCTTCAGCGACACTGTGTCCTGGGCTCAGCAGGCCAGGCCCGCATGGACCTGAGCCCAGGGCACTCTCACTCACAATTCCAAACAAAGTGACTGAGTTTCTGAATTCTGCTGAAGCCGTTATGCCTGCTGAGGTCTCAGAAAGGATCTTCTTGGGCAACAGAAACAAGTGCTAACACAAACCCGCAACGGTCTCAAGAGCTGACTGACAATTGCTCAAGAGCTTGTGACTAACATCCAGGTAAGAGTTCTGACTGCTTGTTACTCAGCTGCTGTCATGGGTAGCAGGAACTGCACAGGGAGAGGAAAGTGTGTGGCAATCAGTTCTGCCCATCACCCATCACAAACAAGGCCCCCTGTACAGAGGAGTCCTGCACACAGCTCTCAGAAGATACACCTGGGCATCACCGGGGAATGCAACTATCCTGGTCATAGGATGCTCAAGGCCACAAGAGCAGGTCAGACACCTTAGTCCTGATTTTCAGTCTAATTTTAGGCATTCTCAGAATAGTACGAGCCCTGAGGGAAATGCCATAGCTGGTTCCATACTAGGTGCCATCCAATAGGACAGAACTCTCAAATTGGGATCCCAAGAGGGTTCTATTATCCCAGGCTACCAGTTGTGCCCTGAGCCCAAATATCTCATACCTCCACTGTGAAGTCTGTCCTGATGTCCCCAGACATGTCAGCTCTGCCCCTAGAGTGCCCAGTTCATGCCTCTATGACAGCACACCCTGCACTGTGTTCAGGAAGGCTCTGTCTGTGCACCTGTTTTCCCCCTCGGCAGGGGCTGAGCCTTGCTCCTTCCTCGCTCCAGTGTGGTCCTGGCAGAAGGTGCTCCCCAAAGAGATAAATACAAGCATTTCAGAGGGACACCAGTGGAGCTCCCTGGCCAATTCAGAGCCTATTTTATTTTTAGAGGAAGAAAGGAAGTTCCATAAACCTCACTGTGACCCTTGGCCCAAAGTAATCAAACTTATAAAGAGCCACGTGCTTCACCCCTTAGAGATAGAATCAGTAGGGAAAAAAGGAGGACACCATCCCTGGGCTGGCTTCCATCCAAATGCAAGTGCAAACACGGACAGGGCTGGTCAAACAGATCCAGAAGTTACAGAGCCATTTATGGCCACAGTCGACTTCCGCTCTAAAGATAAATCATACCTTTATTGAACAACAACAACAAAAAAACAAAAGCAAAAAAAGTCACCCTAAGACTCCTGACTTTAGTTTGAAATATGGAGAGGTCAGTTTTTAGCTTTGGAGTTCCTCAGCCTCTTTTGCCAACATGTAACTCAGGAGCTAAACTTAACAAGGCCACACAATGAAGGATACAAGTTCATACAGGGCAGAGGCTCAGATCCCAAGATGCCAAAAACACAATTACCAGCTCACCATTCATTAGCTCGTTGAGCGCCGGTATTTAATAGCTATAGCTTTTGTTGTGCGAGCATAGACGGGCAGAAAGAGTTACTTTATCCTCTCTGCTTGCCTGAAAGGTACATTGTTCTTGCTGGGTAATCAGGGTTACTTAAAATGCCCACAGTAGTTTCAGAAACAATTCCCAAGTGGTTAAAAACAAAGAAGATTCAGAAATTGGATTTATTTTGCTTCTGCCATGAGCTATCCTGAGAGTAATAAAACAGAATGGCATGAATCTTACTGCTTAGATCACCAGAATCAGTTACCCCTCTAAAGAAATAAAGGAAGGCGAGTTGAGAGCTGGCTCCTTGAACAAGAATAAACTTAAGAGACTAGTCACATTCATTAACTATTTTTGACATATCTTTCAACATTTTATCATGGAAAATTTCAAACACAGACAAAAGCACAGAGAATAATACAACTCTCATACTGTTCACACAGCATCAGCCATCCATGTGTGCTCAATCTTGTTTCCTCTATACATCTATTCACTCCCTTCCTGATCCATCTTTCTTCAGATTATTTTGAAGCAAACCCAAGACATTAAGTCATCTCATCTATAAATATTTTAATATATGATTCTAAAAGACTATGATTCTTTAATAAAGTATAACTTTGATATCAGTTATCAAAAAAAATATACAGTATAATGCTGTATAAGCATTGTCAGTATAATGCTTTTTGTCTGTCGCTCCTTTGGGGGTGTGTATGTCCAGAAAATCTGGAAAAAAAAAGGATTTGTGGATAAGAAGAAGAATGATGTCATCAGTGGCTAACATATACTGAATGTTCATCAAATGCTAAGTGCTTTATTCGTATTATCTTATTTTATATCAAAGTAAGCCTAGGAAGTAGGCTCTACCCCGAGATCATATCCAGCAAGGGATAAAGTCAAGATTCAACTTAGTCCTGATCACCTCCAAGGTCTGAGCTCATAACCTACTATACCAGGCACAATCCTTTCTATGAAGTGGTGTCACTGGATGATATCCTGGTAGACTTGTTTCCTAAAAGGATTTGACTAATTGAAACAAGAACCATCTGAAAGAATCAATAAAAATCCTGAGATAGCACTATGACAGAGGGATGTTTTATGCATATGACTGTGAAATGCATGATCAAAATTCTGCAAAGAAACCTTTTTTTTTTTTTTGGCTTTGGTTCTTAGCTTGTGCATGAAGAAAGAATTCAATAGATTTTACACAATCCTTGAGGATACAGGAATAGAGGCATGCCTAGCAAGTATCTCTTAAGTGGTCAGATATTGAGAAAATTTGCTGCCTTCTAAGGAGCAGAAGCTGGCATGTGGGCAAATGTTAAGAGGTGGCATTTGCCAAGAGAATAAATTTGGATTATGATCTTGATTTCCAAACAAAACCATTTAGGTCTGGCTTGCGTTTTGAGTGTCTGGCTTTATACTTAAAATTTTTCCAAAGCAACGCTGATTGTGTTAAATTGGTAAAAGAATTTTGAAAAGTCACTAAAATAGCGAAAGCCTAAAATTTAGTTTCATGGAGAATTAGATAGTAGTGCCATTCATGTATCACCTGACACAATATATTCGTGTCTTCACCCACCCAACAGATCTCTGAGTATCATCCATGAGCCAGGCAATATGCAAGGGGCTCAGGATACAACTGTCAGCAAAGGGAGCACCATCCCTACCCTCAAGGAGACTAATTTCTGGTGAGAGAGGCAAACAGATCATTACACAACTCAATTTATGATTATGAACTGTGATGAGTACAATAAAGAGAAAACATGGGAATACATAATTGGCTGGCTGGACCCAGCCCTGAGGGAAGATTTCCCAGGAAAGTGACATTTGAGCTGAGCTGTGAAGATCATTGGCCAAGTGAAGAGAGAGGAAGATGGGGAAGTGAGGGTAAGGAGGAGAACTCCAGGCAGAGGGAAAAGAGGTGACAGGGAGGACAGAGCTATGAAGGAGGCAGGAGATGGCAAGGCCAGATAAGGCAGGGTCCAGTGACGATTTTGGTCTTTGGCCTAAGAGAAAAGAGAAACCATAGAAAAGTCTTACAGCGGAGAGGGAGGTCATTAGATTTTACAACAAGACTCCAGTTAGACATGGAGAATAAATTGGAGGGGTTAAGAGCAGACACATGGCAAGCTACTGGAGTATCCAGAAAATCAGTGATGGTGGCCTGCATTAAGGGGAGGGCAGTAGGGTAAAGAGAACTGGATGGATGGGGAACTATGGGGTGGAAGTAATGGAATTTCATAATTAAAAGGTGCAGAAGATAAAGGGAAGGAGGTACCGGCAGGTATTGGATCACAGAATTTATTTTTGACATATTGAGCTATTTTTCAGACATACAAGTGGAGATGTTTAATAGGCAGCTGGATACACATGGCTGGAAGTCAAAGGGAAGGCTGGGCCAGAGCTATAAATTTCAGAGTCATTACCTGGGCATGGATGAGTTCACCTGGGGAGAGGGAATGAAACGAGGAGAGGGACTGGGACTGAGCCTTGGGAAGAGGGTCTCCTGAGGATAAGATCCTTGGTCTTTTTTACACTGTGAACACCAGTGATAAATTATCCTCAGCGTAGGGTAGCAGAGCTGAGTGCCCAGGAGAGTGGGACCAAATTGTCTGCCTCTGTGTGGGTCAATTATAGTCCTGTTAAGGTTTTAAAATTCTAGAAAACATCAACCTTGTACATAAAATCATCCAATGGATTCATTCTACGTTAAATTCTCAATCTCTGCTATGGGCTGTGCTGCTTTTGTAAGTGTAAACTTAAGTATCTTATTTTACAAAGGGGTTTGTTGCTGCATCGTACATCAATAAAATTTGGAGACAAGCTAATTTATGTATTAACAGTGGAATGGCTAAATAAATTATGGTTTTTCTACAACAGAATTTTATGAAAACTACCAAAACTTTATGAAGGACTGAAAATGTAAGGAAATGTTTATAAAAGAATTTTTATGTCTTTTGAAAAGGATTTCTTTTCTCATTATAATAGTAATATTTTCATTATATAAAATTCAATCATTCCTGAAAAAATTTTAAGAGAAAATGATGATAGGTTCATAGTCTCTAATCTTTTCAATGCTACATTAACACAATATTATAGTAACTTACTTTTCTCACTTAATAAATGTCTTGGACGTATTTATACATCCTATATATCTGGTTCATTCTCTGTAATGGTTACATAAAATCTCATCATAAAAATGTACCATAATTTAATCAGTTCCTCTCCATGAACACTGAGGTTGTTTCTAATTTTTTGCAACTTCAAACAATGGAGTAATGAACACTATTTGTATACTTGCAGGAGTGTTCATTTAGCATAAATTTTTTAGAAGTGGAAATGCTGTGTCAAAGGGCATAAATGTTTGAAATTTAAATAAATGTGGAGAAACCATCCTCTAAAAAGTTTACACCAATTTATACTCCCACCTATTGAGAGTATGGAAGTGTCCATTTTTCTGGCTTCCTTATTCAGACAGACATAATCATCCTCATAATCCTCCCCAATCTGCTAGACAAAAATGATCTCATTGTTTCACCTTCATTTCCTGATTACTAAAGAGATTAAGCTTTAAGAAAAATATATGTTTAAAGGCCATTTGTATTTTTTCTTGCCTATTCACATTTTACCCATTTAAAACTTGAGTTGTTTACCTTTTTAATTATTTTTAGTAAGTTCATTGCATGTTATGAATAGCAATAATTTGTTACATTGGTTGTAAACATTATTGCCTAGTTTGTTCTTAAGTTTTATTTACGGTAACTTTCATATTCTTATATAGTCAAATCTATCAATCTATCAATCTTTCCTTTATAGCTTCTAAGTTTCATGACTTGTTTATAGGCTGGTAAACATTCTAAAAGAAAGAACAGGTTACAAACTTGTATTTTCAATATTCTCTTAATTTTGTAATAACTGCAGGGCAGAGGGATAAGGGGAAGGAAGACAGGAGGGAAAAAGGAGAGGAGAAAAAGATAAAAGTCTGTTTCTGGATGATACGTTCATGAGTGATTTTTATTTCTGTTTTGGATTTTCTAAATTTCTTATAGGAATCATGTATTACTTTGATAACCAGGAAAAAAGTCATTAAAATATATGTTTACATGTGCTGGGTTTAATCATTTTCTTTGGTTTCTGTACCATTTTAAGGCCACAATTCCCAAGGATGATGTGTAGGGAAAATGCCCCCCTGGTCAGAATGGAAAGGATTTCTTTTAGAACCCAGGCTGCAAAGGAGTGTTGAAGAAATCATCTTACTTGCTTAGGGAAACTACACATTTGTGGACTCAGAATTCTGAACCTGCTGCCACAAGCTCATTTTTCACCATTGAAATTAATACTTAATTGTTGTGCATGGCATTTATATTTCCAGTAGCCCCACTATGTGTCCCTGCAGTCTGAATGAACTTAAGTATTACGCAACAATGAGGCCTCTGCTAAAAGAAGCACTGTTCCTCACTACTAAATGAGGTCCCCATGCCATTTCTCCTCACAAAGAGACACTTTATCTGGTGTTTATGAAACTGTTGTATTGGAACATCTGCTGAAGAACAAGAATATAAGATAGGAACAGTCATCATTATGAGGCTGAATGCAAAGTAATTCATTTTATTACGAATGAAGAAAGAGTTAAACAATTTCCAACCCAGATAGTGTTACCAGGGCTCCTGTGAGGTTCTCGTCCCCCTACCCCCTCATACTTCCTCCCAACAGCTACTTAGGATGAGACATGGTAAACTGAATCCTCTGTAGGTCTGGTTATCTCATGCCCTTTAAAATGGGGCCAGGAACTCACAAACTAATCCCCACAGACCACGTGTTGGTCTCCACCCAGTTCGGAATGTTTGATGCCCTTGCTATGCCGGCGTGTTCCCACCTTCACCACTGTGTATACACAGAACCAACTTAACTTGAGCAAAGGGACTGAGAGATTTCCCCTCACTTTGTCTCATGGGAGGAAAAAATGTACAAAGAAAACATTCTGGACTCTCTGGACAAATACAGGAAGAAAGGAGTTTGATTAACATCCACGGTGTACATATCACACATCTTAGGACCATCAAATAAATGAGCCATCAAGATGACAGTTGAGCCTTATTTTTTTCTTATTCTATGCCCCCTGCCACCATCCCCCCAGGAGGGCCAAAATTCCCTGGCTGAAGCAGCATGAATTCATTTCGAAGCTCCTACAGTGCTTGCATTTTATAGTTGCCAAGAAAACCTCTCTCACTGACTCTCCTTGCCAAATCCTTCTTACACGATACCTGGCAGTGGTCAGCTTACAGATGCACTCGGCAACAAAAAGCAGGGAGGCCGGAGGACTTCAGAAAAAGACACCAGGAGATGACAGACCCTCAGTGTCTTTACTGACTACTGGGCTTTGCTCTGATAACACAGATGGGATTCTGGGGCCAACAGTGCACTTGGACCTGACAGTCCAGGGGGAATAAAGTGATCAACAAGCCAAATCTCTTCCCCAGTGCAGACAGCCAAGGGCAGTTGACCCACAGAAACCACCTGCTGTGGCGGCTTTGCTTGCTGGCCAGAGAAGCCAACAAGAAAGTGGAGGTTTTCTCACAGCTAGTCACTCAAGGGCAAGAGTACAAATAGGGTCTAAGAGCCACGGGGGATTCTGAGGGCTAGGAATAGGACAGGTGTGAAGGACCTCCTTGCTGGTGGGCTGCCTGCAGGCCATGCGCACAAAGACGATGGGAAGAACGATTTCTGTGAGGGAGCAGAACTTGGTTCCCTCTTTAGCAGTAAGATCTTCATCACAGCGATGGGTGGCTGTGGAGTGGAGTGGGGCTAGGCAGGGGCAGATGGGTCCTACTTGGTTATGTTGGACACGTGACGATACCAACAAACAGGTTCACAGAGTGAAACTCTGGTAAACACTGGAGGGCACGCAGTGCTAAGAGAATGCTAGCCGTAATCAGCACCGTCACGGTTGCCATGAAGCGGGTGAATGCCGTGGCTCTCATCCTCAGACAGACAAACCAGATACTGGAGCTGTCAATATAAATACACAGAGTTAAGGGTTGTGAGACATCTTTGCCTGCCTACCCATGCTTCAAGGTCAGACCTGGAACTTTCCTCGTATCATCTCTAGAATACGATCACAGGCTGGACACATGACAGCAACACACATTTGAATCCCTTATCAGGGAACTTTACTGATCTCCTACTAGTGCTGAGCTCATACCTCTCTAACAAAAACAGGGCTATCCCCACCAGAGGAACACAGACCCTACTAGCACTGAGGCCACTTCCCGAAGACATCGATTGACAGAAAATGGTAATGTCCTGCTTTGCCAGGTTTAGAACCTCTCTTTGGCTTGGGAAAAATAAGCATTGAAAGTCACAGCCATTTGCCGTCCAAGCGTGAGGCCTGGCATACAGTGTGAACAGGGACACAAGGACCATTGGGAAGTGGGGATAAGGAATGCTTTACAACAGGAGGGACCAACCTCAAAAGGGGATGTGCGGGCTGCTTTTGGCAATTGGCTAAACACAAACCTTTCACCAGCATTAGTCATGCCTTATGTAATACTGGAGGGGAGGAGTGAGGAGGGGAGGGGAGGCAGCCTTTGACCTGGATCAGAACTGCGGCCATGCAGCAGGTCTCATCTGGTTACCTGCTATCCCCATCAGAGATTAAACCTGAGCCACCTAAACAAAATCTCTGAAAAACCCAAGCAGACACTTGCAGTTCAGAACCACTCCCAGGCCCTTGGAACCAAATACATACTTCACATTTCACTTCGGGATTGTAGTCAGTATTGCTTTGTTCTCTAATTATGTTTTGCACGAAAAGCCTAGCTTCTCCCAACTGGATTACAAACTCCAAGGTCAGGCCTGGAAAATTCCCCATATCATCTCTATAATACGATCACAGGCTGGACACATGACAGCAATACATACCTAAGTCCCTTTTCAGGGAACTTTACCGACTTCCTGCTAATGCTGAGATCATATCATAGCAAAAGACATCACATTTTCCCCCAAGAAATTCCCTTTGGAATTCTGTTACTTCCTGAACACTCACTGTATCCTCACCACTTGGTTTTGAAACCAAAGGGCCCAGTTTTTCCCAAAAAGTCAGTTAGTTATTCATTCTTTAAATATTTGAGTACTTGTATACGAAGACACTGTCCAAAGAATGTTTCCAATTTTATGTCATAGTATTATTCTTAATAAAATTCATCCATTAAATGTATGAGTCATCATAACTTCCTAAGATCTTAAAAGCAAATAGAATTCACAAATCAGGGAAAACTTTATTTTTTAGCTAATGTGCCTTTAGTTTAGAAAGCATCGCCATACCTGTTAGCAACAGTAGCACACGAAGGGATGTTTTGAGAGATGGCTAATGTACTTCTCGCCTAAATGCTGACTAATCGCAACCCAATAAAAAATGGCTTTTTCAGTTTGGTCAATTTCCCAAGACCTCAATTTCTCTGTTAAAACATCAAGGTCACAAGGTGATAATAGATCTTAATCTAGATGGTCACTAACTCTGGATTTCATTCCATAAGTAACCTGTCCAGAAAAATTACATGTTCATATATACATCACAGATGCAATTAATGACCTTTCACAGATACAAGGTTTAATATAGCAATAACAACGGGGCATATTTAACATCTGCTAGGAAACTGGAGTCCACGCTGGTGATTTCATCCGGTAACAAATGCAGAGTGACTGATCATGGAGACAGCAAATCCAGACGCATGGCCGAGAGTGGAGTCCTGTGCCTCCAGACAGACGAGCCAAGGGCAACTTCCCAACGATGCCCTGATGGAGCAAAAAGCTCCTGTGGCCCCCTTCAACCTGCTCCCTTCTCCCACTCCCAATGACCCTGGGTGGTCACTCAACAACTTCTGTCTGTCGGATGTTAACAGGCAGTACAGTGTGAGGTTAAGGACACAGATTCTGGAGCCAGACTGCCCGAATTTTCGTCTTGGCTTGTTATTTACTAGCTATGTGATCTGGAGCAAGTTACTTAAGCGCTCTATGCCTGTTTTTGCATCAAGAAATGTAGATAACGGCCGGGCACGGTGGCTCACGCCTGTAATCCTAGCACTCTGGGAGGCCGAGGCGGGTGGATCATTTGAGCTCAGGAGTTCGAGACCAGCCTGAGCAAGAGCGAGACCCCGTCCCTACTATAAAATAGAAAGAAATTAATTGGCCAACTAAAAATATATATAGAAAAAATTAGCCGGGAATGGTGGCACATGCCTGTGGTCCCAGCTACTCGGGAGGCTGAGGCAGTAGGATCACTTGAGCCCAGGAGTTTGAGGTTGCTGTGAGCAAGGCTGACGCCACGGCACTCTAGCCAGGGCAGAGTGAGACTCTGTCTCAAAAAAAAAAAAAAAAAAGAAAAAAAAAAAAAGAAATGTAGATAACAACAGTTCCCGGCTCGTAGAAATTATGAGTTATTTAATGTGACTTGCTTAGAATAGTGCCTGGAATGCACTCAATGCTATCAGATGTCCTAGCCATTATGTCCTCATTAACAAAAAACCAGGTAACAACTGCATGACTTATTGCCATGATTTTTATAAAAATCAAAATTCATAAAGAGTAAAAATGAACTCTGTAAATTCTATATGAGTACTGTAAGCTTCTGAGTTTGGGGCAGGCAGGCCTATCATTAAGTGACACATCTGGCTTATAAATGCTGTCTGAGTAACAGAGCCAGGAGCCCAAGTGGGCTGGTCACATATTATCCTGCTCTGGCACCAGTTTCTTTGGCAATGGGCAAAATTTCTCCAGAACGGGTTAAACTCCTTTGGCAACACCACCTTTGTCTACTTCATCATCTTTGCTAAGACCAAATTCTGAAGCATTAAAATACAGGAATTAAGACCTCTGTTCGGTACCAGCAGCACAGATCAGAACAAAGAGGAAAGGCTGGTTTAAGTTGAGGTTTGGCTAGTTTCATCCCGGACTGTCAAATGCCAGATAGTTCACTAGAGCTGGCTCATTCTTTTAGGCAGAATAAGTTGAAGGAGGATGTGGGGAGTCACTGAATCCTGTGGCTACTCACAACTCCCCTGTGGCTGGAGAAATTCATTTCCATTCTAGAGAACTAAAATTCTTTAGCAATAAAACACAAATTTCCCAGGAAGTGAAATAGTCTCTGTATTTTATAATACAATCAAATAAAATTCACTTGTATAGGCAGTCCTCGTTCTCCACCCTCCCGCTGCCTGATTATTTAGGACATGGACCCAACAGCTGCTTGATACACTCAGTGGTATAAAACCCAGCTCTCGCAAGGCCACCTGCAGATGTTTTTGCAATTTTTCACTGCTATAAACAATGCTGTGATAAATGAAGGTATCTTCTCAACATGTCCAGCTCTATTAATATTTTCTATCATGTGTTTTCACAAATAAGCAATCACTTCCATGGACCACATTCACATTTAAGGATTTCTATCAATGCCCTGCCTTCCTTTATGACGGGAAGTCATGGGGATCAAAGGAGCAGGGAGGTAGAGAACACAAATCCCCAAATTCTGTCTTGAGCTATTATTATGTGACTCTTATTTCCCCAACGAAAATGCAATCTCCATGAGGAGAAGTGCCTTACTGTTTTGATTTCTGTATCTTTATATTTTGGGATTCTCTTTGTGGCCTTATACAGTGCTTTGCACATAGAAGGCCCCTAATAATGACTGGTAATCTGAACAGCATGTTCCCTCTCAATTGGTTTGGTTCTGAGATCCCACTGAAGCTGGCACAGGGAAGACACTGTGGGCGACTATTAGGAAGCTGGGTGGGTCCTAGTGTGTGCTGGGTCCCTCGCACCCATCTGTGACCTCTGGAGCCAACATGAAGCTGCCACCACCTGCTGAGGCCCTCTGTCTTAGGGATGATCTAACACCGAGACAGCACCCCAGAAACATCTGTGGCCCTGAACACATTCTCAAGTCCACCCCAGTCCAGACAACAATCTTTCAAGACCAGTCTAGAACCAAACCAATATCAAAAGATACCATAAAGGAAAATCTGCCCTGGTGACTGCCTGTTCGTGTTTGGCTTATAGGTCAGAACCACTTTTGTTCCCATAAAAGAAAGGTATTAAACATTCCACTGACTGCTTCAACAGGATTTGCATGTATTTGACGGGCTACTACAGGACACAGTGAACTCTAGAGTGGCTTCTGTCATTAAGACAGTGACCATGAGCAGACAGCACAGAGTGATCAGCTAGGCTGGTATCTTGGTGCACCCTGTGCTTTCCAATGGACACAGGTCTGTCCCTTCCTTCAGAGGCAGCGGGTGGGGTGGGGGTGGGGGGAGTATAGGCATGCTGGTTCAGTTAAGTGGCAAGAAAACTTGTCTTGGGCCAGAAAGAAGAGTGTCTGGCCTCATCTGTGTTCACCTCTCGGCCTCAGTTTCCTCATGTGTAAAATGATGGGATGGGATGGGATGGGATAGGATAGGATGGGATGACATCCCCTCCCCATTTCTTAATTCCAGTCAATCACTATATCTTTATATATGTCCTTCTCTGCCTAGGTCAATACTACTTAAAGTGTGGTCTGCAAACTGGTACTGGCCCACAGTGAGGTAAATAGAAAAACTGAGCATGTTTAGAAACGTTTATAACTATTCGAGAGTAATTTTATGTCTGTTGAATCTAACAATAAAAATTTGAGCTTCTATTTTATGTATCTTTTGACATTTCATTTTTCTAGCAATTTACTTTTATTATATTATTTAAAAGTATCTGTCCTACATGGATTTAAAAAAACATTGGTTTACTACCACAGACAGTTGGAGGAGCTCTGGCTAGCACCTTTCTTCCTCTTTCCCTCCTGGGTTGACTGTTTCATCCTCAACTGAAGCTTCTCTGTCTCCAAAACCTTCGGCATCCCTTCCTAGGCCAAGTTTGGTGTCCCTCCACTGCACTCCAATGGTGTTTGGGGCATGCTTCTAGAGATAGCATTTCTTGCACTGACTGCAATTGCTGGGTTCCCGGCAGGTCTTTCCCATGCTCATTTCAGTTCTCTAACGCCAGAACAAGGTGCCAGGCACAGTGCTGAGTAGCCAGTTAAGCACTGACGGAACTGAACAAGCTCTGGGTTTCTTACCCTGAACTTTGGTTGCATTCCCTTTATTCGCACATCCCTTGAGTACAAAATCCTTTTGCCTTTGTGTCTCTCTCCAAGACCTAGGTAGTATTCAGTGCATAGTGGGTGCTGAGGGGAGGAGGAAACAACGGTAAGAACTGCTTTCTGCCTCTTTTATGTCACCAACCCCCTTGCACTGTTCCTTCTCCAGTTTTCAATGGGGTCCTACAGTTGCTATAAGAAAATTGGGCTTGCAGGTACAACAACCAGTGACTAATGTGTATGTCTGGTGATTAACCACCCTTTCAACAGTGTGGAATTATAAGTCAGACAAGAAAAATCACTCCTGCACATCTTGCATAAAATTGAAAGGTCAGACCAGGAAGAAAAGGACTAATGAAATTTCTTAAGTCCTCATCAAGATCAAGTTGAAAAGCTCATTTAATGTTTTGGGTTTTTTTTTTAAAGCTTTTCATGGAAAACTCCAAAGCCAGAAGGGATGGAATATTAAATGGGAAACAATTTAAAAGCTCAAAAAATCTTTAAGCCCAAATCAAAGAACACTATTCCCATCATATGGAACTAATTTCTTTTTGAAAGTCAATAAATCAAAAATTTCACCAGGAATCGGCTGGTTTCCTCTGCATTTTCCATAGAAGGCAATTTGGGAACGCTGTTCGAGAACCTCAACCTCTTAGGTTTGACTTCTGGATTTTTCCCTCCGAGACCATGGAAAAATTCTCTCCCCGCTCTCTGCTTCAGAGCCTTTTTTTTTTTTTTTAAAAAAAGAGGCCATCTGATCACCTGTTTTCAGGATGTAGTGTATAAAATCCCATCCCAAGAGCTCCCCGAAGGCTTCTGACCCACAGAGTCAGATAGCCTATGCTCACTTAAGGTTTGAAAAAAAAAAAAAAAGGCAGCCCCAGAGACTGGACAAGTGATATTTTTTCCCTGTACAAAAGGGACTCTACTCCTCATTCAAATTAAGAAGCAGAGAATCAACTGATGAAAATAATTACTAACATCCCAGATTGAAAAAAGAAATGAATTATTTTGAAAGCAGAACATTCTGTCTGATCTAGGTGACATACAAGCAATCGAATTCCATCCACTCAGATAAACAGCAGTTTCACTCTGGGTTTTACAGCCTTTGCACTCAATGTTAGAGCCTGTAACCCGATGACACAAAAGTGAACTTGGAATTTTTGATCTGGTTGCGTGACACATTCCTGGCCAGAAAGGTGGTGCTCTTTCTCCTCCTGTAACTTTCCACTGATGCAAACGAGGTCACAAGTGCCAGGAAGCAGCAATGACGAGTCCGTGTGGACAGAGAATCATGTGCCAAGGCGGGGCACATGCTTTCTCTTCAGCAACATTTATACATCTTATTGGCACACGTCCGTGGAGGCTATAAGCCTTTGTAGTTTGTGCCACAAAGGAGCCAAGACAGCCTCCACGCTATTGTTCTGGGGATGTCTTTTCTTTCTGACGTGGTTCAGGAGGCAAGACACTTCCTCCACCCTGCCAGGCCCTCAGAGGTCAGGACTCAGGGCCATCCCAGATGCTCTGGTGGTGCTGGGTAGGGAGTTGCCCCAGCCTGACTCCTGGCTGGTTGGAGCCAGGTGTGACCAGGTGAGTGACCTGAGGGAGTGCCCTTTCTTTGGGACAGGGAACATGACCTGCCCCCCTGGGAGCCCCCAAGGCAGGGTCTGGAGTAGGCAGCTATTCGCTCTGGAAGACAGTCACCTGCCTGGCACTGGCTCTCAGGAGCAGAGCCACAGATTTGATAGTTTTACATCTTAACCAAATGCTGACAGTTAACTACCCCATATGCTCATGTCAAGGAAAATTCACCAGGTATGTGAACAGGGAGAAGACACTAGAGCAGAGGTTCTACCTGAGTCATTACACCAAAGCAAGATGAGAGCTCACTGTGTGATGACTCTGTCTTTGGACAAATTCAAGGCAACTATCCACAAGCCTACTTAAGTCTGTTGCCACTCCCAAGTGTCTCCTTTGTAGGCTCCTCCTTCCCACCCTCCCTTAAAGGGTAGGTGGTTCCCTAAGGTTCTGTTCTTGGCTCTTGCCTAGGTTTACTTCCAGCATTGCTGCCAGACCATATGGCGCCTTTGTGCAAATTAGGAAAAGGCGCCCCTTTCTCAAGACATGTAGCTGCCACCTGCCAGAAAATTCATAGTCACTGCACGAATCTACGAGGATGACTGTGATACAGTGGCACTCCCTAGGGCCGTTCAGCGTGCGACCCGCCCAGCTGTGCACAGTTGTCCTGCCCGGCTCTCCACCTGTGTAATTGAATCCCCTGGGTCCAAGTATTCCCCTACACAGATGGCTCCCAAATCCAAATCTTCCTGACACCTCTCTCCAGAGATCCAGACCTGCATTTCTAACTGCTTTTCTGGTATAACTCCTAGGAGTGTTTCAATCCTACAAACACAAGAAGGCGAAAAGTAAACTTTACCCAACTGCTGTCTTCACTCTTCAGGGTTCTCTATCACTGGAAATCGTGGGATCACCTTTAACCTACTCCTTGGTCCTCGCACCCACCTCCCTGCAGCCTCCTGTTAGCCTCTCCTCTGCTGCATCCCTCCCGCTCTTCTTTTCCTTTCTCTTCCCACCACCACTGACTTGTTTCAAGCTGTGACTGTGTCTCGCCTGACCTCCGACAAGACCCCTACTTGAACTCCTGGCTTCCAGGTGTGCTCCGAGCATGCTGACACACTACGTTTATTTCCTGTTTGTCTCTTTCTCGAAAACCTCTGAGGGCTTCCACTGGCAGGCAAATAACGCCCAAACCTCCTAACCCGACATTCAAAGCCTTCCGAGGTTCTCACCCCGACCTACCTCAACTGCCGCCTCGGCCCTGCCCCTTCCCAGGCTTCGGTCCCTTGGCCACACTGATTCCTCACGATCCCTTGGCACAGGACACTTTTCTGCCTCCATGCCTTTGTGCCTATAGTTCTGTCTACCTGGCATGGATTCCCTAATGTACTGTCAACTGGAAACCCACACATCCTTGAGGCAGGTGAGGCAGGTGCAGATGCCATCTCTTCTCTAGAGCTCTCCAACCCTCTCCATCGACATTAGTAGCTGCCTTTTCTGTGCTCTCTGCACTCTGTCTGCATCTTACTTTGGGCACGTATGGTACCATGTCTTGTCGAATTATGTGTGTTTGGAACCCCCAACAGACTAAATCCTGAGGGCAAGGATCCTGTTTTATTTTCTTTTGATCTTCAGGGGCAAGCACAGTACAAAGCAGGCACTCAGGACCTGTTGAACCTGGAAACCGAACGGTGGAGAAGTCTCCTTCCCGGTCAAACAAAGCCCATGGATGACTTAACGATAGCTGGCTAAGCCTGCATGCTTTCACGGCACCAGCCAAGCAAGGGCAAAGCAGTGCACCGCAGTCTGCCAGGCAGAGGGTGGAGGGCACTGTCCAAACAAAAAAAAATGTTATTTAAAACACAAACATATACTTATGCCATAACTCACAACATGTATTAAACATAATTCCTGAAAACTATAAGCTCTGGCACCTGGGATGGAGGTTAGCAAAATCCAGATGCCTCTTTCTGGAACTCACTTCTGCTTCTGCATAGCTCTCTAGACCCTGGTCTGGCTCTGATCCTCCACCCGATGCTAATAATGCATTGCAGGGATCTGAACATTAATCAGAAGAATGTTCACCTTGGGGAAGGCGAAAATACGGTTAAGAATCAAGTGAGGACAAATGGGATCCAATTAGTAGTGCTGTGTTGAGAAAATAACAACCAAAGAAAGCTGCACTCTAAATTCTGACTGAGTAAAATATTAATAGAGTTCTCAAGCTTCACTCTTCGAGATACATTTACAGAGAAAAGAAAGCGAGCAAATAAAGACCATTTACAACACAGGGCCTCATGTGTAAGATAAACCCAACCATCTTAGCAGCATTTTTTGGCTTTACCCCGTGTAATACATCCAAACCCACTCTTATCTGAGACTGGATTCCCCAGTTCTGTAAAAGAAATGACCAAGACCACAGAGCCAGCAAGATGGACCTTGGGTGGGGCAGACTGACTTTGCTTTCCTGACGCAGCGGAAAATGCTGGTGCCTGCAGATCCTGCTGGTATTTACACACCCTCCTCCTGCAGAAGACTGACCAGAAAATCAAAAAGGGAAGCATTTTCAAATCCAGCTGATCACACAGTTTACTGACCATCTAGGCTTTGTCTTGTTTTCGTCTCGCTGTCACTAGGAGGACCTTAATGACACTGTTAACCAAGCCACTGTCTATCACTGTACCCAGAGAGGAAAAAATTCCTCCATCACTACGTAGAGAGGAACACAATTCCGACCTCTGTGTGGCCTTGATTCTATGGTCTGGGCCTGCTCCCTCCCTGCTCCTGAAACAGGGATGTTCCTTAAAATTGATGACCAAAAAAAAAAACTTGCCACCTGCCAGTACTATTGTTTTCATCAAATCAATAATCATGGGCATTTTGTGATCTGTGGTTTCTTGGAATCAAGGAAATACAGTAACTTTCAATAGTTATTCCCCATGTCAATTGCTATGGTAAAGGTTGGGGAACTAAAGGAAAGGAGGGGTTTTTGTTGTTGTTGTTAAAAAAACTGCTTTATTTATGTATAATTAACAAAAAACTGTAGCTATTTAGTGTATACAACTTGCTGTGATTGGAGGTAAGTATGTATTTGTGAAATCATCACCACAATCAATGCAATAAACTTGGCTATTACCTCCAAAGGTTTCTTCCTGTCTCCTTTGGTTTTTTCCTTTTGTGGGAAGAGCACTTAACCTAAGATGTACCCTCTTAGCAAAATTTGAAATATACAATACAGTATTGTTAATTATAGGTCCTATGTTGTACAATAGGTTTCCAGAAGTTATTCATCTTGCGTAACTAAAACTTTATACCCATACCCGCTGACAACCACCATTCTACTCTCTACTTCTATGAGTTTGACTATTTTATTTTTTTTCACTTTGAGACAGAACTGTCTCACTTTGTCACTTGAGCTATAGCATAGTGGCACAATCATAACTCATTGTAACCTCAAACTCCTGGGCTCAAGTGATCCTTCTGGCTCAGCCTCTTAAGCAGTTAGAATTACAGGCACATACCACCATGTCCAGCTAATATATAAATATAAATATATATATATATTTTTTTAGAGATGGGGGTCTCACTATATTGCCCAGGCTGGTCTTCGACTCCTGGCCTCAAGTGATCTTCCTGTATCAGCCTCCCAAAGTGCTAGGATTACAGGCATAAGGCACTGTGCCCAAGTTTGACTATTTTAGAGTCCATATATTGGTGAGATCATGCAGTATTTGTCTTTCTGTGTCTGGCTTATTTCACTTAGCATAATGTTCTTCAGGCCCATCCACATTGTCTTGAATGACATGATTACATGATTTCCTTCTTTTATAAGGCTGGATAATACCACATAGCAAACTTTCCTTATCCATTTGTCTCTTGATGGACATTTAGGTTGTTTCTATATCTTGGCTTTGTGAATAATGCTGCAGTGAACATGGGAGTGCGGACAGCCCTTCAAGATCCACATGCCAATTCCTGTGGATACAGAACCAAAAGTGGGATTTCTGGATCATATGCTACTCCTACTTTTAATTTCTTGAGGAACTGCCATATTGTTTTGCTTAGTGGCTACACCAATTTATATTTCTACCAACAGTACATAAGGGTTACCTTTTCTCCATGTCCTCACCAAGTCTTGTTGTCTTTTGGTCTTTTGATAACCATCCTAATAGTTATGAGATGATATCTCATTGTGCTTTTGATTTACATTTCCCTGATGGTTACTGATGTTGAGTACTTTTTCATATACCTGTTGGCCATTTGTATGTCTTTGAAGAAATGTCTATTCAGGTCCTTTGCTTGCCCATTTTATTTTAATTAGGCTACTTGGTTTTTGCTATTGAGTTGTGGGAGTTCCTTATATATTTTAGATATTAACCCCTTTTCAGATATATGACCTGAAAATATTTTCTCCCATTCCATAGGCTGCCTTTTCATTTTGTTGACTCTTTGCTATGCAGAAGCTTTTCAGTTTGATATACTCCCTCTCACTTGTTTATTTCTGCTTTTGTCGCCTGTGCCTTTGGTATTTCAGGGAAGCAGACTTTAACAAGAAAATTTAGAGCTTAGACATATGCATTCACCTTCAAAGAAAACAGTCTTTGGTAATTCCATTTGAAGACACTGGTGCCTTAGAAGAGGCTTCATGGAAGGCCACTGCCTGTAGGAACTTTCTACTATATTAAGACCAAACCATCATATTTCATTAAATGCCTGTTTGGGAAGAGCCACTGTGTGACCAGAGGAAAGAAGAGGAAGCCAGGTTCTCCCCACTTAGGCTTGCTTTTTTCTCTTCTTAGTCTGAGAATAAGGAGAAGGCCTCTTTTATCCTTCATGGTAGTCTGAAGAGAAGTTTCTGGAAGAGTGGCAGGGGTAGGGGTTGGCTAAAGAAGAAAGGAAGCTGAGCTTCCACGGGCGCTCATGCAAGTGTCCAGGGAGTGCAAACTCGGCTCAGGAGGGTCAGCACTGCTGCTGGAAGGAGCCCACAGCCCTGGACTGGCCTGGACAGTGACACCATGTATCACTCCCTACCCCATCAGGGCTGGGACACTGCCACAGCCCCAGCAATCTGAGGCTTGGGGTTATGGCATGATGAAGTTCCTCCGGCTAACTCACACTGGAGGACGACAGCAGTGCGCAGAAATTTCATGATGAAAGACAGCATTCCTGACATTTCTCCCAGCACGCAAACTTTCCAGTGGATTTCCTTAAGCACAGTATTTCTGTCATCCAAACTGCAGAGGAATACTCAGCATTTCCTAAGTGCGGTGGGAAAACTCACTGTAGTTGTAAAATTCTAATACTGCCCTTTTTCTCTGAGAGACCCACGCATCCTACTGAAGTGTAGAACTGAACCAGGCCTGGCAGGCACTGACATAGCGCTAAGGGACACCTAGGGACTTCAGAGGAAGTGATTTAGTGGCCAGAGCCAAATGTAACCTGTGGACATTTCCCACTGGTCTGGCCCTGGGCTCCTCCTCATCTTTCTTAACTGAACTTCAGTGGAACAGATACGAGTCCTATCTGGTTAGAACCACGTGACTGGAGTGCTGCCATCAGCCCCAACCCTAAAGGTATTTGAGTTTGAGACTCCAGATAAAATGATGCTATGGACTGAATGCTTATGTACTCCTAAAATTCATATGCTGAAACCTAACCCCCAATGTGATATTTGGAGGTGGGGGTCTTTGAGAGGTGATTAGGTCATGAGGGTGGGGCCCTTGTGAATAGGATTAGTGCCCTCATAAAAGAGGCCCCAGAGAGCTGCCTTTTCCCATCTGAGGACACAGAGAAAAGACACCAGGATGCAGGCACTCACCAGACACCAAACCTGCTGGCACTCTGACTTTGGACTTCTCAGCCTCTAGGTCTATGAGAAATAAATTTGTTGACCAGCCACCCAGTCTATGGTATATTCTGTTAATAGTAGTGCAAATGAACTAAGAAACATTTTAGACATTCAACAGTGAGAGGAGTGGAGAGGGAGGTGTCTGTCTCTCTTCACTTTCTTCAGCTCTATGAAGTAGAATTACAAATGAAAAATTCACTTATTTCCTTCAAAGTAAGTTTCACAACTGGTAATTACATTTACTTGTTTATATGTTTACCCTAGAATACATGCTTCCTGTAGTCAGGGAGTGGGCCTATCTTGATCATTATTATATCCCCAGGAACAAAGTAGGTCTCCATGAATATGTGTTGGATGAATAAATGAATGACTGAATGGATGGATAAAAAAATGAATATGGACCCACAAAGTTATTATTACAGACAAATTTATACCTCCTGTAAATATATTAAAGTCTTGTAAAGGACATAAAACGTGGGATGTAGAGGAAACGCAATTTCCCCCAACGTGTCTTTGAAACCAAAGTAGTGACTGATGCTAAAAAAATTATCTTTAAATGGTTTAGTAACTAATTTCCAATTCACGGACTCAGGGAGAATAGTCCATGAAAAGAAAATGCTCGGGGAATTTCTATCCTACACAGGATCACTCTCAGCTTATAAGAACACCCTTTTTTCTGTGGTTCTACCACTTCACAAAGGAGAATGCAGACACCTCTTTGTAAGGTGATTGTGCAATGTACTGTCCAAAATGGGACTCTGAGAGTACAAGGAGCTGTTAGGGGATCACAACAGCAAACTGGGACTTCTCTGGGCCAACGATGACACGAGTTCCGACCCACCTCCTCGCCAGATAAGTTAATCTAAGATTATTCAAGGCTAAAGTGATTTCTAAAATAATTCTTCTGCTGAAAGTGTTCTTTATTGAATTCTTCTCATTTTGAACTCTGATGAGTTTTTAGCTTGAGAATTAATTCTTACGCAAAGTAAATTATCTTGAGCTTCTCTAGTAAGTTTTCGGTTCTAGAAGTGATTCTTAAAATCACAAAATGTAACACAGGTCACTCTTCCTGGATGATACATCAAGTGAGATATTGTGAAAATACTTCACATGGTAAGCCCTCGACTCTACCTCTTTCTCTTTATGAAAACAGAATAGAAACATATCTAACAGCTGCAGCACATGGAACAAAGCACAGCGGCCCCTGAGACGTACTTCAGAGGTAAAGCGCTTTGTAACAGATTCACTGCCTTTGGTAGTGCCACAGCACAAAGATTATACTCAGCCTTCCTGGCCATAAAAAAATTCAGTTTTTCCCATTCTTGCTGCCAAAGCTGAAATGCCAAGAAATGCTGGGAACCTGGCCTGTGATTATACACACTTCATATTTCACATTCTGAAACCCCAAGGAATAAGCTGCAGAGAACAGAGTCCTGTTTCTTCAATGGCAGTTGAACAGATACAGCACTCAAGCTCTGCTGAGCGTGGCTGAGTATTTGCATAGGCAGAACCAGACAAAGACCTCACAGAGCCTTCCAGTCTGTGGGCACCTTCCTGGCATAGGGGGCCGACCTCAGCTAACTTCTCTCACTTATTTCTGCTTTGTTATTTTTTAACCTTCTGAATTACTCAACCAGATTCTTACAGGAAAAAAAAAAAAAAAATCACCGGTACACACATAAATCAGTCACAAGGAAACTCAGTTACAGCCTCTGACGGGTTTGAACCTGTCTGTTCGCAGATGGGAAAACAAAACTTCAGTGTTCTTGGGGCCAAAATTGTATCCCCCTGCCTGTGCAGCAATGAAATGGACAGCCCACAGCATTCAGATTTCGGGGTTGCTTTTGCTAAAATCTTCCTGCCCAGCTTTGTCAGTTCATTTCACCACCACAGTGTATTTTTTCCAATTCCATCCAGTGGAATGGAAAAAAAAAAAAAGCCCTGCTTCCCTTCTTCTCCATCCTTCACCCCTTCCCTTTTTTCCTTCCTTCCCTTCCTTCCTTCAAGAGTCAACACAAAAGCCACGGACGGGTCCCTCAGGCAGGGCTCACGGTGGCCTTCCTCTAAAGGGTGGACTCCATGACTCCGTGTCACCTGCCTTCCTCTACTGCTCAGCCCCATTTCTTTGTCAGAGGAGGGCTAAAATCCTCACCAGGTGAACTTGGGAGGTTGCAAGCTTCTCACTGCTTGGAGTAAACCAAGATTTAATACCCCCTCCTGCTTCCTTTGCAAGATTTGGGGCTGGTGGTTCTGCTCCCATCTGTTAGAGGACAGGAGCTCACTTTCAACTTTTTCCCCCTTGACGGTATTTGGTGCAATGCCTATACAGAAAGGTATGTGAAAAGTCACTGGGGAACGAGCGAGCCATTTCTGCAAGACAGAGGACATGGGACGACAACGTGGAAGTATGTGCTTCTGCTCTTTAGTCTAGCCGTAAATAATGGCTGACACAACTGCTCTACATGTAGTGCTGGAAAGAAATCTCTCTTTGTAGCCTTGTAACTGCAATAAACTTTTAAAAGCCTGTTGCATGCTCTGAAAAAAACACGCAGAGTTTCCCCAACAAGACATAGCTGAATTACAGGATTTGAACCCTCACCCACAGATCGTTCCAACAAAAGAAAAAATGCCTGCACTACTACCTTGATTTAAGGGTTTAGATCTTATCTCTCTAAAGACTTAGGAAAAATCTCTGTTCTTCAAGTATACACCACCAGTTGTTTTTCAACAGGAAACACGCTCAAACGCAGAACTTGTGCATACATAGACCATTTCTGGAAGGACACACAAGGACATGCTTTGAGGAAAAGGAAATGGGAGGCAGAGGATAGGATATGAAGAGGACTTAGCGTTCACTGTCATCATTTTAGAACAGTTAAAGACTGCTCTTTTTTTATATGCATACACTAACCTATATTTTAACATTAAATTAAAATGACACTGCATTTTTGCCAATGAATGATACGGTGCTTCTTCCCAACTTCCTATCACTTGTCACTTCCTATTGCCAGGCCAGTGTTGGCTCAGTTGCTAGAAATAAAACAGAAATGAAGAAATAAGAAATATCGCTTGCTCTGTGCCAGAAATTGAGGGACACCAAATGAAAATGAATAAGAAAAGCTCAAGATGCAAACCCTCCTGTAGCCGTGACGAATAATGAGAGGAGAGGTATGAGTCTCTCGGGTTTAACGACACACTCCCCTGCACACGTCCTGCCTGTGTGCCTACTGCCTCTGACGCCTCGCTGCCTGATTGCCCTTCTACCACCCATCCCCCACTCCTTTGGCTTATTTTTTAAAATTTATTTGTTTTCTTTTTAATTATTTCAAAATATTAAGGGGGTACAAATGTTTCTGATACATGGCTTGAGTCAGGGCTGTAAATAGTGTTCACTGTACCTGTTAGGTGGGTTTTGCCCTCCCTTCCTTCCCCCTCCCACTGCTTGGTTTCCTATGACTTTGATTTCTCTCTGTGCACTTGTGTCTCTTTGAAGAATTTATCCTTGACAGCCACAAAAGTAACACATTCTTATCATAATCAGTGAGATAATACAGAAGCACATAATGAAAAATTAATAACCATTCCCCCCATTCCAAACTGTTTTATTTCTGTTCTTCTACCACTTTCTCCACGCACATTATCTATGCACATACGGCTTTTGCTGTTTTTGTTTTTTAGCGGGATTAAAATGAACACGCACACTACTCTTTAACTTTCTTTTTTCATTTTTTTATCAGAGACCAACCACCCAGGTCAATAAATGCAGCGCTAGCTCATTCTCTCAATAGTTGCATTATATTCTATGGTATGAGGGTACCACAATTCATTCTGCCATTTCCTTATTGGATCTGTCCATCTCTTAAATGGACTCAATTGTTGAAGTTTCTTCCCTGGATCACTTTTCTTCTTAATTCCTGAAAATGTGTATGGAGTATTAGCTGATGCCAGATGCTGGGAAAAAGAAGCCACATGAATTAATTCTCAAAATAACTCCATGGAATAGGTAATACTGTTATCCCCAGGTTGTAGATTAGGAAACCGAGACTTAGAGAAATTAAAAGAGCTTATCCAATATCACAGCCTTATTTCACACTGTCCCATGCAATAAACCTACAGTACACGGCCTGGTATTTCCAACCTTGAGATGGATCATTTGACCAGGAGTGCCACGGGTACTCTAAGTCAACGTGTTCAAAAGTGACTTCCTGGTCTCCCCATCCCCACACCTCTGTCCATCCTGTACTCCACCTTTGGCAATTCACCCTTCAGAAAGTCACTGACTGACCTGAATGGAAAACATCTACCTTTTTAGAGTGGACTATGCACAGAAACCCCTGGTTCTGGAACATTTGGCTACCTTCTGTGTTTTCATGTACACACACAGGCAAAAGCTATACTCACAAAAGTATGCAGGGATTAAATTCTTCTAAGCTCCACACAAAAGGAAACTTTGAACACCCTATTCTAAGACCATCACACCAATACTTAACTTCCCACCATGCGTGCTACCCTATACTCAGCAGCACCAACAATATGCAATTAAAGACTAAATCTTACCCAGGACAGGTAGCATGAGCTAAAAGCACCACAACTCATATTAGTTTAGTTAACCAACTGCAAGTTAAGATAGTTCTGACTTTATAAGAGAAGAATGTGACAAATCAACTGGATATTGATCCAGCTACCTAGAGTGAATAATGACATGATGGCTTATGATTGCTCAGAAATCGGCCATCATGAAGAGACAGCCGGAATGAGCAATATCCGGTTAACGGCACTTCCTGCTTTGACAAGTGAACTAGATTGGGAGACCCAGATTGCCTTCAAAAATCTGCAAGGCCTTCTTGTAAAATATTTGCATTTTTTTTTCAGTCTACCCCTTACAGGTGGTTCAGAACCAGTGAATGGAAGGCTACTGAAAAACACTGAGTCAACACAAGGGTGCAATTTCCAATAGTCACAGATACCTAAAAGTGGAGGAAATAAGTTCCTTTTTGCTTAGAGGTGTCTGAGTATAGAAGAAAAATGACTGTTCAGCAGATGTTAGATATTCGTACTTTAAAAGAGGAGGGGAACAGAACTTTAAACTCCCTTCCACCTTGAGATTCTAGAATTTTATCAGTGGGACAAAGTAAATTTTGATGCAAGTGTCAAGAATGGTGTAGAACAGTGCCTCTGCATGGGAAAGAGCAGGTTTGGACGGGTACTCTGGAGGTTGGAGAAGCAGTGCCGAGGGAGGAAAGAGATAGAATAGGCCAGGCAGTCAAACCGCCACCTTCCTGTTGTTGCAAAACCCACACACGTCTGGAACCAGACCTCCCCCCAATGACATTATTCTCCAGGGTGTGGGGCAGCTTGCCTGTCAGGTTTCACTAACTCCTATTTGCAACTGAGCCAAGACATTCATCATACAGGATCATTTTCGTGAACCAGTTAACAGGGCACTTGTACTAGTTTACATTTCTACTTAGGATGTTTACAGAGAAGGAAAATTCATCTGCAAGACAAAGGAAAACATTTCACTTTCAGACATACACCACAGACTACTTATCAAAAGGTAAACTACAGTACTGCATTCCATTCAGCTATTTATCCTGCCAGGTTCAAGTACTTGGATCCAGAAGGTCTTGGTCTCAACACACCTGAAAAACACAGCTCCAAGACTAACACAGATGGCTTAATAAGTCAAAAGAATGACAACACCTTTGACTAATCCTCTACTGTTCTCTCGTGCCACTCTACTGTGTGCTCAACTCCAGCAGGTTCTGTTTCCTTAGGACTGAAATCATTTCCAGGTAGGTTTTGCACTAAAATAGCTGCAAAGTACCTTGCTTAATGTAACAGACATTTTATAAAACTGCATATACCTATGAACGAATGGCTGTTATGGACTGTTTGTGTCCCATCAAAATTCATATGTTGGATCACTAAGCCCTGATGTGATGGTATTTGGAGGTGGAGCCCTTGCAAGATAATTAGAGATTAGATGAGGTCATGAAGATGGGGCCTCGAGATGACATTTGTGACCTTACAGGAAAAGATATCAGGGAGTTTGTGCCCTCTCTCTTTCTCTCCCCCTACCATATATGAAGACGCAGCAAGAAGGCAGCCACCTGCAAGCCAGGAAGAGAGCCCTCACGGGAAAAGGAATCAGTCAGCACCTAGGTCTTGGACTTCCCAGCCTCCAGAACTGTAAGACAAGAATTTCTGTTTAAGGCACCTAGTCTGTGGTATTTGTTAGGGCAGCCTGAGCAGACTTTGGGATTTCTGTAGAACTGGGATTCACAGACAGGGAGTGGTCACAGCCTGAAGGTCAAGGCTTTACAGAACTTAACTGGTACAGCAGCAGGTTACCTATTTTTGACATTAGCATGTCAAAAAACACAGTATCAAATATGATATCCCTTTCTAAAACAGCATGTTTAATTATTAAAAAAGATAACATTTGTTCAATACAGAACATTTGAAAAGCATTACAAAGAAAGTAAAAATCACCTATACTACCTTAGACCCTCAGACACCCACTGTTGTGTTGGTATTTATCCTTCTGGAACTATTTTCCCTGAGAGGATAGGGTCTTCTTTTTGGGTGGTTTCTTCTGACCACAACCACGATTATACTCGTACACGGTCAACTGAAAGAACCGTAACCTCTTGCTTTTTCGGGGTGTGACACTCAGCTGACCATTCCGGGCGACAGACTTTCCATCTAAGCACCGTGGCTCACTTTGTCCATAACCTTGCAAAGGAGGCCCTGGTGCTGGTGAACACTGCTGTGACTTATTCAAAGCCTCGACTGGCCTCATTTTGGTACTACCCCAAGACTGAGCTGCTTCCTCCAACCCCAGCTGAGGTCCCTAGAGCTTTTCAGAGCCTGAAAAAAATAGTCGATAGTGTCCAAATCGGTAGCTTCAAATAGCTCACAGTTAAGGAGGCCGTGCTGAATGGTTTGGTGGCCACTGAGGTGTGGATGTGGTTTTATATCAGAGAGATCATAGGCAAGTATGGTATCATTGGTTATAATGTTTGAAGACCAATCTTTAACATCTGATTATATTTGACTTATTATGTGAATGTTCTTGGACCATGTGTGATCAGACTACTTACTATCTGAATAAAATAAGATGTATCAAAAAAAAAAAAACCTATCCTCTTACACTGACAAGGATACATTAGCTCTATATTGCTATTGTCCTCTCTACTGAGAAGTAATTCCACTTTGAGGACCCTGCACAGTTTCACCGTGGATATCCACAGCCCATAATATTAATACAGAATCACGGGTTGCCTATGGGGTAGCTGAGGATTAGCTGAAAGGGGCACCAGGAAACTTTCTGGGATAATGGAAATGTTCTATATATTATTTGGAGTGTTGATTACATGGTGTGTACACATGTCAAAATTTATCAAATTGTGCACTTAAGATCTATGGGGGGAAGTGAACTGGAAACACCAATACCATTGTTAGAACATGTGTTTTGATGTTTTTTCTGAGAGTGGTAGCAGAAAGAATGTTCAAAAGTGAACATTACTGAGCATGTAGTACATACCAAGCCCTGGGCTAAAGGCTTTACATGCTCCCCCCCCAACCAAGTTTAATTCTAATAATTACCCTCAGGTGTGCATTTCTAATATCTCCATTTTATCAATGAAGAAACTGAGGCTTAGAGAGGTTAAGTAACTTGCTCAGGATCCCACAAATGGAAGAGGCAGAACCAAGACTGAAAACAGGTCCATTCAACTCCGGAGCCCTGGCTCTCAGCCATATGCCTGCCTTAAAGTCGTTCAACGCGTGTGCCTTTTGACTCAGCAGTAATACCTCCAGGAATCTCTCTAGGGAAAGAATCAAAGAGTGATCCAAATAGATATGTACAAGGATACAGCAAATAAATAATAATAGTAAATCAACTTAAATGTACTACAATTTAAATAGGTTCATACGGCAGATCACTCTCCATCACTTAATATTAAGTTCAAAAGACAATGTAAATACTTTCATGAAAATGGTCGTGGATTATTATGTGAAAAAAATTAGGTTAAAAATGTATATATATTATGACCTCAATTTTTTTCTTTTTAAAGTAAATATTGTATATTAAAAGACTTTAAGGAAATATAGCTAAAGAAAAATGGTTATCTTTCAGTGGTAGGATTATAGGTTATTTCATTTTTACTTTTAATACTTTAAATTTCAAAAATTACTACATGTTACATTTGTATCTACAGAACCAAGAATAAATTTTATTTTAAAATTAAAAAAACATAGTGAAAAACCATTGCCCTCATAATGAAGACTATATATACACATTTTTATGAGCAGATTATTTTTGCAGAGCTTACTTTGAAGATACAGCCCTTTCATAACTTTAGGGTGTTACTGTTATCCAATGACCTACACCTAATTGTGGAAAAGGAAAATTGCCAGGATTTCTACCACAGTCATATGTGTAAAATTCGCACAGTAGGTTTAAGAAACTTACAAAAGCAAAGTCCAGTTTATAAAAATTATCTTGAAGACATTTTACCTTTATATTTAGCAAAAAGGTATAAAACTTGAAATGGATAACTACTGAAGTCCTGTGAATATAGCAGACAGATCTAATGTATCTCCGAGAGTGATTGGCATTGCCTTAAGCAAAAAAAAGTATACAACTTAAGCTTGCTGCAGATGCTATGGACCTAAGTCATCAAATGTAGAAATGGGGTAGAAGAATCACTGCTTCTCAAACCCAACTAATATATGGCTCCTTTTTAACATTTGAAGAAACACTAAGTCTTTTCCGATGAAATACCTGCATTTGAGAATTACAATTACAAATCTTTATGATGAGTGAAAGAATTATTTATGTCATCAAAATAAAAATCTAAAACTTTATTGAAGAAATTTGAACTATAATTTGAAAAACACTACTATGGATATACAAACATTTCTTCCACTAGATCAGAGAAAATTCTCAGCAGGTTTTCATTTATTAAAAAAAAAAGAGAAAACATACTACATTGAATTCTAAGAAAAGCATAGGTTTGGACCTGTGTTAGCTGATAAATGGGCTGCTCCTCCCGAGCTGAATACCATCTCACGATGTGGTCATGAGGAGTAGATGGGTTAATACAGGGGAACTTAGAATAGAATCTGGCTTGTAGAAGATGCTCAATAAATGGTGGCGATCATAATATAGTCTCAGATCTGATCTGTCATCTTAAAACAGAAAGAAGCACAGAGTTTGAAGTCTAGGACAACTCCATGAACACTTAAGAACACCTACCATTTCTGTCCCTGTCCTAGATGCTGGGATTAGACAACCATGGTCCCTGCCCTCATAAGGCAGCCCCTATGCTGAGGGGCACAGCCCATCAAAAGCGCTAAGAGAAGAGTGTTATAGGTTGCTCTGGGAGCAGAAGAAAGGCACCTAACCTAGATGGAGTTTGGAGGGCAAGAGAGTCAGGAAAAGCTTCTCAGAGGAGGTGACGACTGAGCTGAACTGCAAGGATTCGTAGCAGGAAGCTTGGCAAAGAGACGGGGAAAGCATTCCAGGCAAAGGGAAATGCGTGTGTAAAGGCTTGTAGGGTGAGGGAACTCAGCACTTGCATGGATTCAAAGTGCTGAGGTGGATTGCAGAGTCCCACCATATAAATGCTCAATGCATGTGGCTAATATTCTACATCGCGGAATCCAAGCAAGAGGGCTTGGGTCATCTCCCCACAGGCTTGTCCAGTCCATCCTGCCCCAGCCCACTGGTCCCTTTGCTGCTCCTTGACCACGCTATGCACGCTCCCTCCCAAGGGGTTGGCCTGGAATGCTCTTTGCCCAGATATTCACATGGAGCTGCCTCCTCCCATCCTTAGGTCTCTGCTCATTTGCTCAAATGGGCCTTATCAGAGAAGCCTTTCTTAATCCTCTATGTAAAAAACCAAACCTTTGTTCCTAAGTTTTATCTTACTTTTATTAAGTTTTTAATTCATAAAATTTATCACCCCAACATTCAATATATTTACTTTTTCTGTTTGTCTGACTGTTTGTACCAGAATTTAAGCTCCCTAAACGTAGAAGTTTTTGTCTGTTTTATTTCCTGTAGTTTCCCAGAGCTTAGCACAGTGCTATGGTACACAGTAGGTGATCAACAAATATTTATTAAAGGAAAGAACAAACACCCCAAGCTTGAGGGCAGGGCGTGTCTTGATTCTCCTTTTACTCTGCAAGAGCCTGACATTAAAGCCCTGCATTTGATAGGCATTTCATAACCATCTGTTGAACTGTACAATTCAATCACTTTTTACACATGGCAGTCTTCATCTAATGCGTAAAGATCAAATAACTATATTTTTATTGCTTAGGAAATAAACCCAACATGGTCTGTAATTATAATGAAGCAGTAAGTTGCTTGGTCAGTTTGGTGGGAAGAAGAGCAAAACTGGTGGTCTGATTTCATTAGCCAGTGAAATCCATTAACACATTTATCAATTAGTTCCAAATAACCACAGCCTTCATTGATGAAAAGGCCAAAGCTGATGAGGTAGGCCAAGATCAGCATTCTGATTTAATATATCAAGTACAGAAAAACAATCAGAGTGTTCCAGAGCTTAAGTTTCTTTCTGCTATTAAGTTAGATCCTTTAAGAAACTGCATTACTGGGATTACACCCCCAGGATATGCACTCCACCAATGGTCTGAAAAAGTTCTCGAATCTCCCCTCAAATTAACCACCAAAAATTTGCTTCAATACTAGAAGAGGTAAACTCAAAATGAGTTCAACTGCATCTCCCAAACATTAGAGACTTGAAATTTAAGCAAAATGCAAGTGTGTATGTCCCATATGCTCCAGGGCTTCCTAAGAAAATTATCTCCAGGGTTTATGATAAGTACGTACTAAGTATATTAATCACATAAAACTTCAAAATATTGTTGAAATACAGAGAAAATGATTTGGTAAAGAAAATTTACTTTACCATAAAGACACTGGTCTTCAAAGGATCAATTTTTACAAGCTAAAACTCCGGTTTCTGTGACGAAATTCCCTATTATTGAGGCAGTGGTCTTGAGGATAATTTTGGCCCACGCCTATGCTACAAAGGAAACCCTTAACAGCTGCTAGCATGTATGCAAAAAATAATCTCTTATATTGACATTGACACAGCATGTTTCAAAGGGCTTCACATTTTCACTTCTATGTGATTTGGGCTTGACCAACACCCTACAGGAAAGCTATGTCAACGGCACCCTCATTGTACAGAGGGACAAACAGGCCCAGAGGATTCAGCAACCTACCCACCTCCCCAGAACCAGAGCTGGGTCTAGCTTCTGAAAGCCATGCCCAGCATTTTTTCAGTAGAAACAAAATACGCTGCCTCACAAGTGTATTTTAAAATAAGTGATCTTGTTCTACTCTTCTACAACATTATATTTTTAATGGACTTGTGCTTTGGAGACATTTACTCTAAATGACGTGGTGTATTGATTTTTTTTTAACCCTGGAGCCAAATTTAGGCAGATTTCTAATGGGGCTTGGTTCCTCAGGATTCTGTCCTTAACTCACTGTTCCATTTTAAGACATTCTTATTGGGTGATCTCATCCATTCTCGTGATCTGAACTAACAGCCATGTCCTGACGACACCCAAATATTTACTTCCAGCCCATCCTCTTCACTGGGCTTCAGACTCACATGCACCTGTCTGTCGAGCATCTCCACTGGAATGTGTCTCAGGTGCCTGATATATAACGTATCTAAAACTCCTCATCTTCCTCTTCTACGTAGACTGCTTCCTGGGTTCATTTTCTCACCTACCAATGGTACCACCATCCACTCAACCTTCCAGCTAAACACCTGGGAATGACTCCTGATTTCTTTTTCAACTCTGGACCCACTCAATCACTAAGTCCTGTCTGTTCTACTTGTTAATATCTCCTAAACCTACACCTTTCTCTTCACTTCTACCATCACTGTCTCAGTCCAGGTCCTCATCATCTTCTTACCTGCAACACTGCAACTGCCTCAAATTGAGACCCCTGCCTTGGCTGCTGCCCACCATGCACATGTCCGCACGGGCTACCCCCACCCCCATAAATGTGAACTACAAACCCACTCATATCATGAGGCCTGCTGAAAATTCTTCCACGATTCTCCTTTTTCTGCTACATAAAGCCCCAACTCCCTGACATGGAATTTGTGTCTGATACTGTGAGTTTCCTATCACATAACTATTCTTCCCCTTATTCATAATGAGACTCTAATTTCTAGCTGGAACATGGCCACTTGTACAACTTGTATTTCCTAGCCTTTGCTGCAGCTAGGTGCAGTCATGGGCCCAAGTTTTGGCCAATTCCATGGCCAGAATTGTGTAGAATTTCAGGAAGGCCCCTCGAAAGGAAGAGTGCCCTCTTGTCCTTCTTACTGCCTGGAACAGGAAAACAGGGATGATTTCTGGAGCTTCAGCAAACATTTTAGACCAGGAGGTGACCTTGAAGATGGCAGAACAGAAAACACAGAAATTTGGGTCCCAGATGACTCCACAGAGCTTCCACAGTAGAGCTGGACCACCCGCCTCCAGGCTGTTTACATGAGAGAGAGAAATGTTTCTACCTGGTTTAAGCCACTGCCATTTTTACATTTCCTGTGATAGGCAATGGTGGCAAAGTCTAAGTGACACAGAATTCAAACACTGCAAGAACAGTAAGCCCTTCATTGCTTCCTTTCTGCTATCACTCTAGCCTTTTCTTCCACCATACCTCAAACTTTAGGCTCTCTAGTCCTACCAAATGCTTGCAGTTTTCCCCTCTACCCACACATTCACCACAAACTTACATACTTCTCTGCTTTGCTCAAACTTGCCCCACCATCTAAACACCCTCCTGATCTTTGTTCAGCTTTTAACTTTTCGCACTCAGCTCAGGCATCACCTCCTCCAGGAAGCTGCCTGAACACCCATCTTAGGCTAATGGCCATCCCTGTGTTCCAAAAATACCCTGGGCATACTCTAATTCTGGAATCCATCTGTGATTGCTTGTTTACAGACCATCCCTCTCAACCCAGAGAAAAAGCCTCGAAGGGCAGACAGCACATCTACTCCTCTTGTATCTACACCTCCTAACACAATGGCCGGTACAAAGTGGCAGCTCAGTCATTCTGTTCTGATCTCGACTGATTTTCCTCACTGAAATGGAGTAAATATTTTTGAATGTCTCCAAATGTCTTGATTAGTTCTTCTTGTCAGCAGTACCTTAAAGATTAAAACAAAATTTTCTAATTGTATTTTTCTTTTTCTGGAGATGGAAAACAAATTGCAGATGAGCCACCCTAAGGGAACATCCACCATGAGAAGCAATTTACTGTTTGGATGTTCCAGACCTGAATTCCCTTGTCTGTAAAAGAGAACTTGGCACTAGATGATCTTTGAGTTCTCATCTGGCTCTAAATTTTATTCTTCCATTGTTGAGTATAAACACAAAGACCTACACACAAGGAACACACTGTCAATGGATGGCTCCTCCAGGGATTGGCAATGTGACCAGCCTTACCTAACTTTTAAATAAATTATTTACAAGCAGTGTCTAATACAATCTTGAAGTCATCAGCTGACGGAACACTCTAGGATAATGAAATGCCAACTGTGGGAATATACACCTCCTAACTCCAGCCACAATGGCCTTCTTTAAAAGCCCTTGAAATTGTCACGCTTCCTCCTGCTACTAGGCAGCTGCACTTGCTGTTCTTCTGTCTTGAATGCTCCTTACTTCCCTCTTCACTGTGGCCTCAGCTCAAAGGTCACTTTCTTAGGAAAATATTCCATCTTTCCCTAACCAGATCAAACCATCCTATTCGAGGTTCTCATTCGTTACATTGCTTTTCGTTTCTTCATAGCACTGATCACAGTTGCAATTTTTTTTTTGTTATTTATTTATTTTTTTATTGGGGGAAAACTACAAAGCATTTACAGTATAATGTTTACAGTCACAATTTATAGTGAGCTGATTTCCCAAAATATATTACCACTCAAGTTGACTTATCTTGTTACATTTAAAAATCTACTCTGTCAAAG